>VDFB02256132.1:125581766-125636112 GCA_007258455.2 Sequoia sempervirens
TCCATCCCATGTTCCATTATCACATTTGACTCCCATCCCATTGTACCCTCTATTATTTCACCATATGTTCCATTATACCTTCTTGTTCTTGTCTCTTTATCCCTTCTATGCTATAACACCTCCATCCAAATTTTATCCTATACACCATTAGAAGAAATCTTTCCTTTCACTCATTATTGACTAAAGTTGTCTTCTCCATTACTACTACACACCTCAACAACCAACTTCATGTGCTACAGTAAAACCTTAGACACTTCCTAATTCATCGTATGTTTCATTATCCCTTTTGAAAGTTTCTAGTAACATCGTAATCCTCACTTCATTCAAGTGAAATTCATTGTGGCATTATCACTATGTTAACATCATGCCCTCATTAACATTAGTTCATCAGCATATCCAATTTGAATCTCAATAAGCACTAAACTTTAGAATTTGCAAGAGTTTGGACTATCCTATTGGACTTAGTACTTTCACCATTTTGTGATCTATAAGCACTATATTGTAGTCTCAAGTAAGGCCAACCATTTACTGTTTCATTTATGACAGTTATAAAGGGACTACTTGAACTTCTTTATATGACTGTTAGATGTTGTTTCATTTGTAGTTGTTGACATCAGAAAACCCTAGTGATGTTGGTGGCACGATGGACCATGGAGTTATTATAGCAATAGCCAATTCTGATCCTTTAAGAGAGGTATGCAATAGATTAGTCAATTTAGCATTATATTTGATCTTTTATGGTCTATTATTAAAAAATTCACAATAATTTTATGTAGTTTAATTTCTATCTTGATGGTTGCTACAAGTGGTTTTAACTCTAGATCATGGATGTGGTAATGTTGTAAATGTGCATGATGACTATATGTATGAAGTAAGTGATTATATTTTTTTATGTCATTCCACAATTCAATTTCTATGTATTAACATCTTTATACTTTTTAGTGTATCAGTTGAAGGTCCAAAGTGAAGAGAGGAGGACTAGTGAGCATGTTCAAAAGATAAGAGAACCAAAAGGAACTCCATCCAGCCAAATTTCAAAGGAAACAAAAGATCTTTTTCCTTCCTCTAGAGGGAAATGAATATGTATTAGGGTCATTTTTTGTATGCCTATGTGGCATTTTGGAAGGTATATTTTGTACTATCGATATATATGTGACATTTTATGTCCATATGGATCTTTTGTAGTAAGCATGCATGCATTTTTTGGATATATTATATATAATTTTATCAATATATATCATTGTATATCCTTACAGTTTTTTATTAAAGAAATATTTTTTTTGCTACTGCCATTCTTGAATGATGTTATTAGGCATATTATGTAAATTGTATGCTTAAATGTTGTAGGCATGGATTTTATTTACATCTACTGCTTAAATAATTACTGTCAGTTGCTCAATAAGATCCATCTAAAGTGTATTGTGTAAATATAATCCATTCCTGGTGGTTTGTATCCTTTGCAATGCTTCAATTACTTGTGTTTCACTTATTCACATGCATGCTTCACTTATTCACATGTATACTTCACATATATTACAGGTATTCATGTGTATGCTTCATACTTCCAAAGTATAATTCATGTGTATTCTTCATGATTCATGTGTATACTTCATGTATTTGCGTGTATGCTCCAAGCTTCTTGAGTTCTTTAATTGTCTACTGGCAAGTATTTTAACACCAAAAGGTTTCAAATGAGTTGTAAGAGCTCCTTCCCATAAAAAAAATATCATAGCAAAATGTATTGCTATTAATTCATGGATGAGGCTGGCATCCAACAACTAATGGTTCTGATTCTAAAGCTTAGCAATCATTTCATTTGCATCCATAGAACAAGTGGATGTTTCAAACCTCACGGGCATGTGTATATAACTCTATGAACTTGTATGAACGTGCATCAAAACATATGATAGTTGTTGATCCAACCAACAAAATTTATTTGCATCTAGACTAATATCACAATGTACTTGACATCTCATTAAATGAAATTAATGCATAGGTCAGTTTTAATGATATTATGAAGATATTAGATGTGTATGAACAACAATATAAGATTTATTTTTGGATGCATCAACCATGTGAATTATCACATTCCTCCCATATTCATCATTTAAATAAAGTTAAAATCCTCCCATTTTCTATGTGTGAAATAACATGATAAATCATAAGGAAACATGGTCTTATAATTGCTACCAGATCATTTTTTATAACTCTAGAGCATGAAAAATCATATGTCATGGATATTGAATATTCGGATCCAATGCTTCACTAGTAGGTTGAGTTTTGCATCTCAGCAAGGGTGCACTATTTGGTGACAACAACTACAGTTTAGACTCTTAAGGGATTGAACCGGTTGAATGTAGCTTAGAGAAATTTGGCATGTTTGGGTGTGAAAGAGGACCATTCCTAGCATAAATTTACCAACTTGGATGCATTGGAACAATTTTATTGGTCACACAAGTTGCAAAATGAAAGTTTCACCACTTTGCAACTTTTCACTACTTGTATTTGACAACTTTTTCCCCAAGTGAAATATCCCCACCATAGGAAAACACCTTTGAGATAGGGAAAAACAAGAGAGGTTATTGTAGAGGGGCCCACCATGATCCCATAAGCTCAGATGAGAAGTCTCTAAGTGTCATGGTGTCTAAGTAAAAACCCGTCAAAGATTGCAGCCATTTTGCACTTTGGACTCTTAAGGGGTTCAATCGGTTGAATGTAGCTCGTAGTGATTTGGAATTTTTGGGTGTGAATGAGGACCATTCCTAATGTAAATGTACCCACTTGAACATGTCATAATAGTTTTTTTGGTCACATGAGTTGCAGAATGAAAGTTGCACCACTTTACAACTTTGAACTACTTATATTTGACCACTTTTTCCCCAAGTGAAATGTCACCACCACGGGAAAATGCCTCTAAGATAGAGAAAACCGAGAGAGTTTATTATAGAGGGGCCTAATGCAATCACATAGGCTAAGATGAGAAGTTTCTAAGTGTTACAGTGTGTGAGTAACAACCTGTCAAAGATTGCAACTATTTTGCACTTTGGACTCTTAAGGGATTCAACTGGTTGAATGTAGCTCAGAGTGATTCGGTGTATTTGGGTGTGAAAGAGGACCATTCCTATCATAAACGTACCCACCCAAAAATATTGGAACAATTTTTTTGGTCACACAAGTCGCAGAACGAAAGTTGCACTGCTTTGCAACTTTGAACTACTTGCATTTGACAACTTTTTCCCCAAGCAAAATGTCACCACCATGGGAAAATGTCTCTGAGATAGAAAAAAACCAAGAGAGGTTATTGTAGAGGGGCCCAACATGATCCCATAGGCTCAGAATTTTTTTTTCTAAGTGTCACGATGTCCAAATAACAACTTGTCAAAGATTGTAGTCATTTTGCACTTTGGACTATTAAGGGATTTAGCTGGTTGAACATAGCTCAGAGTGATTCAGCATGTTTCAGTGCAAAAAAGGACTATGACTAGCATAAACATACCCACTGGAATGCATTTAAATAATTCATTTAGTCACATGAGTTGTAGAACAAAAGTTGCACCACTTTGCAACTTTGAACTACTTACATTTAATAACTTTTTCCCCAAGAAAAATGTCGCCACTACGGGGAAATGCTTCCGTGATAGTGAAAACTGAGAGAGGTTATTGTACAGGGGCCTGACATGATCCCATAGGATCAAACAAAAAGTTTCTAATAATCACAATGTCCGAGTAACAACCTATCGAAGATTGCAACCATTTTACACTTTGGACTCTTAAGGGATTCAACTGGTTGAAAGTAGCTCAGAGCGATTTGGTATGTTTAGGTGAAAAACGGGACCATTCCTAGCATAAAATTACCCACTCAAACATGTTGGAACATTTCATTTGGTCACACAAGTTGCATAATAAAAGTTGCACCACTTTGTATCTTTGAACTACTTGCATTTGACAACTTTTTCCCCAAATGAAATGTTGTCACCACAAGAAAACACCTCTGAGATAGTGAGAATTGAGAGAGTTTATTGTAGAAGGTCCCAACATGATCCCATAGGATGAGATGAGAATTTTCTAAGTATCACGGTGTCTGAGTAATAGTCCATCAAAGATTTCAACCATTTTGCACTTTGGACTCTTAAGAGATTCTACTGGTAGAACATAGCTCACAGCGATTCGACATGTTTGGTTGTGAAAGAGGACCATTTACAGTGTAAACGTATCCACTCAAATACATTAGAATAGTTTATTTGGTCACATGAGTTGCAGAACAAAAGTTGCACCATTTTGCAACTTTGAATTAACATTTGACAACTTTTTCTTGCAAGCGAAATGTTGCCACCATGGGAAAACACTTCTGAGATAGAAAAAACTAAGAGAGGTTATTATATAGGGGTCTAGCATGATCCCATAGGCTTATATGAGAAGTTTCTAAGTAATATCCCATTGAATATTGAAGCTATTTTACAGTTTGGACTCTTATGGGATTCTACCAGTTGAACATAGCTCAGAGCAGTTCGACATGTTTCGGTGTGAAAGAAGACCATTTATAGTGTAAACATACCCACCTAGATGCATTGGAATAATTTATTTGGTCACACAACTTATAGAACAAAATTTGCACCACTTTGCAACTTTGCACTACTTGCATTTGACAACTTGTTCTCCAATCAAAATTTCATCACCATAGGAAAACGCCTCTGAGATAGAGAAAACAAAGAGAGGTTATTGTAGAGGGGCCCAACGTTATTCTATAGGCTTAGACAAAAAGTTTCTAAGCATCACAATGTCTGAGTAATAGCCTGTCGAAGATTGCAACCATTTTACACTTTAGACTCTTAAAGGGATTTTATCAGTTGAACATAGCTTGGAGTGATTTGACATGTTTGGGTGTGAAAGAGGACTATTCCTAGTGTAAATGTACCCACCTAGACACATTGGAATAGTTCATTTGGTCACATGAGTTGTAGAACAAAATTTGCACTGCTTTGCAACTTTGCACTACATGCATTTGACAACTTTTTCTCCAAGCGAAATGTCACCACCACGAGAAAATGCCTCTGAGATAATGAAAATCGAGAGAGGTTATTTTAGAGGGGCCCAACACGATCCCATAGGCTCAGAAAAGAAGTTTCTAAGCATCACGGTGTCTAAGTAATATCCCATCGAAGATTGCAGCCATTTTGCACATGCACAAAAAACATTGAAAAGGCATTTTAATTATTTCATGGGGCTTATTTTCATGAGATTCATGTGCATGAGTGAAATAGGGATTAATTTTTATCTATTATTTTTGAGTTTTGATTAGTAATAGTGCATCATTTATGCATTGTGTCAATAAACCATAATGTTGATTTGTGCCTTGGAACATTGTATCATGGAAATTTGAGTCCAAAATGGGTTGAGAATCATTGTGATATGTTTTTAATAACCCAAGAAAACCCTAGGTATGTGTTCATGTTGTTCCATCCTTTTTTTGTGCTATTGGCCATGTGACTATGTTGCCAAAGTTGATAAGAGCACCAAATTCCAAGTGATTGTTTGGAGAGATTGGTTGATTGAAGAATGTTAGGGAGTTTTCAAAGGTGTCAGAGGGTATTGAAACATTTCTTCCCCCACTATTCATGTTGTTTTACCCTTTTTGGTGTGTTTTTCCTTCCGTGGATGCCCACTAGGCTAGGTTGTCAATGGTGGCAAGGTGTACTAAGATGTCTTGTGCATTGCTTTTCAATGAATCCCTTGAAGGGTGACTAAAATTATGTAAAGAGATGGATCATGATGACAGTGACTCTAAAACTCATCCAATATTAGAGTAGATTTTGGAAATCCAAACATAGAAAACCTAAGAGTAGATAAGCTTGACAATGATGGATTCCCTTTTATTGGTAATTTTGGTTTTATGAGTTGTTTGGTGTGGTTACGATTTGTATGGTGTGTTTAGGAGTTTCCTAAGGTCATTCATGACCATGTGAGATCATGTAATCTACTTTAGTGTTCTTAGAGGGTCATTGATTTAAAAGTTACAAAAAGTTGTCAAACGGGCAATAAAAGTTGTCATGCATTTTTAGCAAGTTGTTAAAAATTAGGTAATAGTTACATGAAATCAATAAAATAGTTCCTAATAATTGGAGTCAATTGTAAATGGTTGGAAAAAGCATGAATAGGCTGTAACAGTTGAATGGAAGCATGGTTGTAGTTTCTTTTCAAATTTGGAATGAATTGAAGCAAGTTTTTTTTGTGATTTTTCTAGGTTGTAGCAACTTCTAGCTTCTTGTACATACTATATAGTCCATGGATCAATTTGAAATCAATTGTATTTGATAGCCCTATGAATCTACTACATTTTTTTTGGTTTCATCAAATTTCATTTAGTTTTGTTAAAGTTATAGAGATTTTACTGAAACTGGGTTAAAACCCTAGCTAAGGCAGCAACAAGTATTAAAAATGTAATATCTTTAATTTTCAAAGTTCAAAAATGTTGAAATCTCACACAAAATTATGTTTTTACATGCTCTTGGACCTAGAAAAGGTTTGGATTCTTGAAATTCATGCATGAAAGAGATTTCTTAGATAAAAATCTCTGATTTGTGAGTGTATCCAACCCTATAGCAGTAGTGAAGGTAAGTTTGAGTGAAATAAGGAGTGCTTTGGGTTCTTTATGGTTGGTGAAGGTGTTGGGAATATGTGGAGAGGTCTTGTAAACCTATACCTTGGGGTTTTGAGCATTTTTGAAGGGTTAATACAAGTCATTTTATGACTATCCCAAGAGGACAGTTTTTGCAGTCATAAGCAAGTTGGTGCTTTGAATGAGTCTTGGTAGTGAATACCTGATGGAAACACCTTTCAAATGTTGTATGAATGCCTCCAAGTCAATGGTTGAGGATTTGAAGCAATATTTATTGATTTGGATTTAGGCCATTAATGTTGTGTTTCCTAGTTTGAACAACACAAATCTTGTAAGCTCCATGAATTGTTGCATTGTTGAGTCTCCACAAAAAAGTTGTTATGAATATTCAAGTACCTTAGACAAGTCTGCCATGATGTTCACACTATCTATAGATTGTGTTGAATCAAGGTCTCCAAGTAGGTTCATTGCTAGGTCTACTAAAAGTGCATTTAGGAGCAGCTATGAAGAACATGCAAGAATGATTTTCCTTATGGGTTTGTTTTAATGTTGATTATCCTTCCTCTGCATTAGGAAGGAGTTATATGGTTTAGAGTAGAGTAAGAAAATATTCCTTTGTACAGTAGAAGGCATTTTTTTATATTTTATCACAAATCCACATGATTTTCCTTCAAGAAAACTTTAAATGTAAACCATAAACCATGCCAACTAACTTTAAATGTAATATACACATTTAATAGAGGCATATATTAAGAAATATACACATTTGCATGTATTTATTTCTCATAATTTTTGTATATCAAAAAATACACTAAGTCAATAAAAAATATTATGGAAGAACATCTTGAAAATCCTCCCATTTCTCAATACTTGTAGAAATACATGTAGGGAAATAATCATCCCATTTTTAGTCCAAATCATGAAATATATTGTACAAGAAGAAATAAAAGGAGTTCTTGCCCAGTTTGTTTTCTCCAATCCACCTCAGGTGGCCTAGTTATTTACATTCCAAAATGCTTCAAAACATGTATAGACCCCACTCCCTTGGAAACACATGGGTAGTAGCCTCTCCATGGTTGTGTGCTCTCACTAGAATTTGGTCCACAAAAAACCTACAAAAGCCTAAAAATTTTAGACATGGACTCACATAAAAATCATTAACAGACCAATAACTGAATAATGTCATATATACACCTTTTGACCAGATCTATTATCACCTTCATGCATGATATAAGTAGATTGATTGAAGGTCCTACAATGGTGATGTGGCCCATCTTTTGCTACTTTCTCATACCACTAAACACTTGCACCAACAACTGATGTTTTTCTTTTCTTAAGTTGACAATCTTAAGTATAACCTACTGTCACAAATTCATCAATGAAAGGCCTAAATGCATCTGAGAGCAAACACTAGTAGATAATTCCAACTTAAAGGTAGTCAATAGAGAGAAACATATCATTATCATTTTGAAAATTATTAATAATACAATTTTGCAAACCCTTCTACAATCAAACTTAAACACTTGAAAGAAAGCAGTGATCAATAACATCACTTTACAAATTCATTGTGCATGTACTTACAAATCAATCTACAAAACCATCTGGGTCTTCTCTGTTAGAATTGGCTATGGCTGCCACCCAAGATCTATGGACCAAATGGAAAGCACAAGAAAGAGAGAAATGATATGACAAGAATAAACTATATTCAATGTCATTGATATGATATGATTCTGATTACCATAGTACATAGAAGACCCCTTGGTTATATAGCCAAGGTGAGAACATAGAAGGGCATAATATTATGACAATTGTCAAAATCTTATGACATGAGACAACTAGGAAAACCTATCACTCCACAAAAGGTGGAGAGATAATCACATGATGTGTCCACAAAAGGTGGAAGTGATGAGGTAATGACATGTCAAGTCCACAAAAAATGGAGATTCTCCAACAACCTCCTATGTGGTCCCTAAGTAAACTTAACTAAGGTGTAATTATGACCTAGGACAAGGTACAAGACATTTAATTACACCAACACCCCCCCTTAAGTGCAACTTAGGGAGTAGTGCAAATGACACAAAGATGCAAAGATGGGTCCCGACTACTAGGCCATGTTAGGTACCCATGTACACACAATGCAATCAATGCAATCTCTCACAAGCAGGAAAGGGAGAAAACCTCATGGGAAAAACTCCCCCTTAAAAGAGAGATGAAATACAAAATAGAAATACTCTCAATGAAGAATGAGAAGGTAAAAACCCCATGTGAGGAAAAAGACCCCCCCACAAGAGAGAAGTAGAAGAGAAGCAAGGTAGCCCCCCCTCAATGTTGAGTCTCCTGCAATGATGGTAGAAGCTTGACATTGAATGCTGAAGATGATCCAATCTCGCCGAACAACATTCCTCCCCTTGGGAAGAAACAAAACCAAGGATGTATGTAGGATATCAAGATGTATGATGTATGATGATGTCTCTGAAGCATGCTCAAGTGTCTCCATGTCAATGCAGAAAGTTGAACCACTCCAATCAGGTGTTCTAGGCCACACTGCTGAAGAGGAAAATCCAACATCTAGTAGAGAAGAATGTCAAACATGATCCAAAGACAAAGATATCCCCTCTGAAGACAAAGAAGCCTCCTCCAAATGTTGTCCAAAAGTATCCACACTCACGCCAATCTGTGAAGAATGATCATGTAGAGAATGAACAAGAGGGTCAAAGTGTTCCCTCACAACAACTGAAGAAGGTTCATCTTCATCAAAGAGAAGATGAATGCTATCAATGGTGTCCTCCAAATCTGCAAGATGAGACTCCATAAACAAGTCTGAAATACCTATGAGGAAGCCATCCAAAGTAGCCATATCTGGAAGACTATGTATATCATGCTGCACTGAATCACTAGGAGTCAAAACTGTTGAATCGCAAGTATCATCAAGTACAATAGTAGGTGGAGGAGATAGAGTGCAAGGCTCAAGAACTAGATCTGATGTGAGTATGCCCAAGTTCAAAAAACCAAATGTCTCCTCAGAATCATGGTGTATGTGATCAACAGTCGAATGAACATTGTCATCATCAGAAGCAAACTATACAAAGGAATACAACCGAGATGAATGATCAACCACCCCAGTAGCAATGACATCTCTAGTATCCAAGTCTCGAATGATAACCGAATCAGGAGTGAACTCCACAGTTCTCCCATCTCCACCATGTGTAATCTAATATATGGAAAGCAGATTGTTCGTCAAATGAGGAACACACAAGACATCCTAAAAAGTGTTCTCCCCAATGCTAATAGATCCCTTCCCTATTACACTCATGTATGTATTGTTTCCCATCAAGATAGGAGACATAGAACAAGGCTGAAATGAAGAGAAGATAGTTTGTGAAGATGCCATATGATGTGATGCTCCCAATCTAGAAGCCATCTCCGATCCGGACTTGAATGAGCACAAAGAGCTTGTCCTTTATATTCTGATGTTGAAGTTTTACCTTTGTCCTTTTTAGACTATTTTGAAGTAGAAGGAGAAGAAGATTCAGACATTCTAGAAGGAAAATTAATGTGATTCTTTTTGAGAAGATTTTTCAACTCATCTATGTCCTTCTTATAACAATAATGTTCTTCATGTCCATCCTTCTTGCAATATGCACAAAAAGGTCTCTCCTTCTTAGATGATTCTCCTTTTGAAGAAGATTTTTTCTTTTCTTGATCTGAATGTGGTTTTACTTGATCTGACTGTTGATTATTCTTTGCTTTCTTCTGTTTCTTATCTAATTCTGATTCTTTCACCTAACTAACCAACAATGCCTGATATTTAGAAGTCTTGATGAGACCCATTGAGATAAGCTTTTGTTGCTCATGTATCAACATCTCAGAAAATGATGCAAATGAAGGTGTAGTATATGCAGACCCCATAGTCAATCTATGAGTATGAAAGCTAGAAACAAAAGAAGCATAATCAGGACCAAGTTTGTTCATTGTATTGTACACCAACTAGATGTCCTTTTTATCAATTCCACATGCTTTACATTGCTCTTTTAGATCATTAACCTTAGTGATGTAGTCTTGGATGTTGTCAAAGTTCTTAGGATCAAGATTCATCAAATCATTATCAATTTGATAGCCTCTTACTTCATCTTTTGTACCATACAATGTTTTCAATTTTTCCCAAGCTTCATGAGAATTTGTACATGATTCAATCTGAAACAACAAATCTTGAGAAACTAGTCTACGAAGACACCCAAGAGCTTTGGCATGTTTGATCATCCATTTTAACTTTTTATCATCATCTGTAGGTTCAGGTACCTTATTTTCAACATATAGAGAGTGACCTTCTATCATTAGTATATTCCATGCATTTTGATGCCATGTTGAATAATTATATGATGTGAGCAAATGAACCTTAGAATGATCCATGAAAATGAGAGAGCAAAAGCAAACAGATCAAAGCAATGCACCAAGAGACCCCCCCAAATCACTCAATCAAGAAACCCCCTAAGAAATATCTGACTTGGCACTTTATATTTAGTGCGTTTACAGTTGCTAGATGCCAAAAACAACAAGCTAGACTTGATCTTAGTGCTTACAAATGCCAAAATAGGCCACAGTATCAAGTACAATTTTTGGTATAAAATGAGATCAATCTAATCCTATCACTGATAAGTATAGGAAAAATCATGCACTTTCAAAAAAAATTGCACCCAAAAATGTTACCGTAGGACCAAGATATGAGCTCCCGAAGTTCCCAAAATGAGGACAAAGCAGCAACACCAGTGAGAATCTGCAAATTTTGAAAAAAAAAGACACCAAAACCAAAAATTGATTGCACCAGTGCGTAGAGCACGAAATTCTAGCCCAAATAAAAAAAAAATTCTTGAAAAAAGGAGTCAAAATGAGGGAGTTATTGAGCTTCAAAAATTGACTGCAAAAATGAAAATGCAATTAGAGAGGGGTACAAAAATTTCAAAAGGCTGCTGACACAGGCTGACGTCAGGAGCTTATTGGATTAAATTTGATGTCTTCCAGACCGTCAGAAAAGCATATGCCCTCTGAGCAGAATATTCTCCAAACTATAATGATAAAATTGACGTGTGCTTGGACGTCGCTGGTCGCTGGTCCTCTGCTGGAATATTCTCTATTTTTCCGGCCCCTAGAATCTCCTGAAATTCTTTTGACACCGCCGGTGGTGGAGATTTCTGCCGGAATTTTGATGTTGACCAACCGGTGGTTATTGACACCAGATGATTTTTTTGGCCACCTGCCGGTGATTGGCAGCCGCTGGAGTGTGGGTACCGGGGCCCGTGGGTGGCGAATGGGAGAGTGCGCGTGGAGTACAGTACAGACAGTACTGTCTGCCAGCAGTACATTGTACTGCTAAAAACAAATCAGCAGAAATACAAATTTCGGCCCTTTTTTGTTTTTTTTTCAATGATTTTTAATAAAATATTTTACAATATGATTTAATCGGTACAAAATCATTTTTTCTAAAAAAAATTTTGAAAATTTTCAATCGATTTTTTTTAATTTTTTAGAAAAATCATACCGTGTAATTATGACGACCTGGGGGGCCGTACGACTCTTGGGAAATTTTTTTTTGCTTCACTGGATGACTTGCTCTGAATCAGACAATTTGATAGTCGATCTTAGGGTTTTTGGCCCTTCTGGACGCGATGGCAGGGTCGGATTTGACCCAAAATGCTCCAAAATTGTAGCTACCTTCTGGATCTGGCAACCACACTTCAACTTCAAACCCTCATAGATTTGGCCTCGTATGTCCGATTTGGATGAAACAAAAGGCAAAATCGACTATCTCAAACCTTCCAAACGCAATGGTGAGCTCAGATTTGCACCAACATGCTCGGATATGAACCTGCAACAAAGAGCCACGAATGGAACCTCCTCAGATTTGGGATCTCTCTTCAGAATAAGACTCTCCAATGGCACCCAACCCACTCTGATACCATGTTAGAATTGGCTATGGCTGCCACCCAAGATCTATGGACCAAATGGAAAGCACAAGAAAGAGAGAAATGATATGACAAGAATAAACTGTATTCAATGTCATTGATATGATATGATTCTAATTACCATAGTACATAGAAGACCCCTTGGTTATATAGCCAAGGTGAGAACATAGAAGGGCATATGATTATGACAATTATCAGAATCTTATGACATGAGACAACTAGGAAAACCTATCACTCCACAAAAGGTGGAGAGATAATCACATGATGTTTCCACAAAAGGTAGAAGTGATGAGGTAATGACATGTCAAGTCCACCAAAAGTGGAGATTCTCCAACAACCTCCTATGTGGTCCCTAAGTAAACTTAACTAAGGTGTAATTATGACCTAGGACAAGGTACAAGACATTTAATTACACCAACATTCTCTACTCTTTATTGTGTCAAGTATTACCTCATGGTCAGACTCATGCACTTTTGACAAGTTCTTATTCGCAGGTCTTCCCTTATATTTGATCAAATGAACATTGGCTACAACTACAAGGTTTGAGTAGTGAAGAATCTTCCAATGCATGTCAAAGTCCTCAAACAACTAAATTGTAGCATACTTAATTAGGTACCTTCTAAGCCATGTTCTAGTAACAACCACTGCACATATATGATATTCTATGTTTTCTCCATCCATAATTGGGCCCTCCAATTTCTTTTTGTCCTCAATCCAATGACACAGGTAATAATCTATACCATCTTCATTGTCTTCATATGCAATCATCACATAAATATTCCCTACATTGATATGTTCATCTTGTTAGATGTATTTAATGAGCATAAAAATAAAACTTGAAAGTAAGATATATTACTTGGTTCTAGTAAGTCTGATACATGATTAAATTCAATAGATTATTATATCTCTATGATTTGTAGAGCCGTAAGGAGTTGATAAGTGTCAAGTGGGGTTAGAATTCTTATAGACCATCTATCAACCCACTTTGTTGACTCACAATCATTCCATGCTTGAAGTGTACATGCGAAACAAAATCATTCCATCTTCCATGTATGGATAGTCCATGTACCTGCATTGGAGCTTCAAAAAGAGAGCTCGCTCAATCCTGTTAGTGTACAAAAATCCTCATGTTTTGCAATGTTAGCATCATCTACTAAATTAAAAAATCTATGAACTAAAGAATTACCTTCACTACCTGGACCCATTGCATGATTGCAGTACTTGACAATTGATCTTGCATCTGTCAACTTTACATTTTCTTTGTACTTTAACTCTTCTCGTCCTAAGGCTCTTTTGATACATGCACCTGCTCCATCATTCTTCCCTTTTCCATGCCCAGCCTCTAAGGAATTCCACATATGGGGAGAAACACTGATCCTATGCATCATTCTCAACTAGTAAAGCATTCTGGATTTCTTGAATTGTGATGTACAATTATCTGACCATATGATATGTTTACTGAATGATATGCCCCTGCTAGCTAGATCAACATAGAACATCTAAAAGCAACCTTGCACAAACTCTATAGAATGTATGTGATCATTACTGATGTAAAAGTGATACTCCCTCAATACTTTCTTATTATCCTTTGTACTATCATTTGCATGAATGAATGCTATATGCACAAATATAGCAACCTATGTGGAGTTGTAGTATTGTGATTGCACCTCATTTTGTAGCTATAGTGTGTAGTTGTCCATGAAGTTGACAACTGAAATGATGCTATGAAGTGGAAACATGTCCTTGCATAACTTGAACTGTGAGTCCAACCATCCAGCTCTATGTGTATGCTTTGCATACTCATAGACTACCTAATCATAAAAAATTCCCATAAACTGATACACTAGAATCTTATCACTGACCAATTGACACTTGTTTGCTTCTTTCCCATCTTTTAGACTGTAGACCATTGTCTTGTATTTTCCAAATTCCACAATTTTATCTCCAATTGTATGTGTACTATCCATGTGTTGGAAAATTGGAAAATGTTGCATGCCATCACAATGATCACATGTTCCATCCAAACGTGACTTCTTGTAAAAAAATTGACCATCCACTCTTTCACATAAAATGGAAGATAAGAATTCCCTCGAGGATTTAGGTGGAGGCCTTATGTTACATTCCTGCAAAATATTGGCAGTATGCATATCTACACATACGTTGATAAACATCAAAATGGTTAGAAAAATAAATATGTACTCTACAACAAAAAGTATTGTGTGTGATTTATTTTGACATAAAAGGGCTTTAGAATTTCAAAATACCTTTGACATGTTTTAATTTCAAGAAACTTCCATAGAAAATCAGAAAAAATATAGGTTTGAGTAGTATCCAAATAATTCTTTGGATGTGGCTCATGAATTTTACTACCAATTCTCCTTCTTATAGCATCTCTTTGATTGGGATAGGTCCTTGTGTTATCCTTCCAATAATCTACTATTAAAGATCTCAAGGCTTGAGCAATTCTTTAATCTTTCTGTGGAATTCTACCCAAGAATGCCCATAACTCATTGCTATTTGGATCCTCCACTCTTTCATGCCTTCCTTTGGCTCTCATTAGAGATGATCTACTTATTTTCAAATACTTGTATTTTTAATGCTCACCTTGTTCCTTGTTTGACTACTTAATAGTGTTGTTGTCATCACACATCATGTGGTACAACTATCATTCATGTGTGAGGTAAAACTGACACTCTCGTATGCACTCATCATTTCAACAAATAGTTGGCATCTTCCACCCTCACTTAGCTTCTCAAAAAATAACCTCCATATCCTCTATGCATATATTTGACATGAAAATTTTGGAATATTATTAGGCATCCATTTCAAAACATTGGAAGCAATATCAATAAAAAATTTAGGTTTTCTATGCAAAACTCTAGGAGGAGTTCCCAAATGTAAATTTTTGTCAACAACATCGGGGATAGATCGTGTACCTTTAATCGGAGGTGCAATTGATGGCATACCTTGAGATTGAAATGTAAATGATGTTCTACCTCCAACTTGAAATTTCATTTGTGTAGTCCCTTCAAATAGAGATGTGTTTGTTGATGTACTTTCAAAACACATTGTTGTTGATGGTGTGTCTTCAACCATAGATGTGATTTTCAATGTATTTGGAAAACCACATGTTGTTGTTGGTGTGTCTTCAACTAGAGATGTGCATTGAACTTCACCTATGGTTGATGATGTGCCCCCAAATTTTGGATTCATTTTTTTCCTTCCATGATCTTTGTTCTTTTGTGCTCTTTGGTGTGCCAATTGGACATCTCTCTTAGATTGCACAGGAGTTTCCTATTGTATGGGTTGCAATTCCTTTGCTTCACAAGATTTTAGTTTTTATTCTATTCTCCTTTCATTTTTAACTGCATGTTCTTCTAGTGTTAGAGGCTTTGGTTATTTCCTTGGCATGACATTGAATGCTACATGTTCACAAACACACATAGAAAAAAATTAAGTAAAGAATTTTATGAAATATATTGATATCATTGATTACATTGCATTTTATGGAACACACCAAAGCATTTTATGAAAGAAGGAAGCAAGCTATTTGGAATTATCAAACATGTCTATGCTACAACATGTTTCATACATACATTTTCCTCCATACCGCAAGAAAAGTAACTAATGCATTTTCTCAAACATATCCATACCGCTGATTACATTGCATTTTATGAAACACACCAAGCATTTTATGAAACATATTGATATTGCTAATTACATTACATTGCATATCTTTAAAACTCAAATAATTACTTTACATTGCATAAGTAATGTTACTTATTAAGCATTGCATATCTTATCAAACATTGTTGTTCCCAACCTAGGGTTTATAGCAAGCTTCAAAAAACCCATAACTTTTTATGCATCTGGTGAAAATATATGAAATTTGGTACTAATTTTCTAATTTTCTATAGGCCTATGTGCATGTGCTGACAAAAGGATGGTTTCTAAATCATCATTTTGTGTGAGTTATTGAGGACATTTTGTTTCTTTTTGTAACTATACTATGTAAAACCTAGTACTTTGAGGGATTTGTACAAAAAATATTTCACGTAAGTGTTGATCAATGTTAAGACTTGGGTTTGAGGGGATTATTTGGAGTGTGGACAAGTGCTTAGGAGCAAAGAAGTGTCAAACCTAGAGTATAAGTTGTTGCCACCTTTGAAACTAGAAAATATTGTGCTTATTATTGTCAAAACCACATTTTGATTGTCAACCAAGCCATGAAGAACATGAACTAAAAGATGGGTTTGTGATGCTATATCTTGGAATTATTCAATATTTCTTTGGAAATGAGGTAACTTAGAAAGACAATAAGAATTTTCAATTGCACAAAATTTTCCCATTTTTTATTTCTTAGAAAGGTAAATGGTATGAATGAATGGAAAATTGCATTAACAACTATGTCAAGTCACTTGAATTTATCTAAGAACATGATAAAGGTGAATTTTTTATGGCACAAAAAAATTAATGGAAACTTGCATCAAAATTGATGAAATCTCTTAGGTTTTACAAATTAGTTGAAAATAATTTTTTCCCACAACCATCACTAATAATGAATTTTTGAACCTATTATGTCATGTTTTCCAACTTTCACATGCAACATTCATCTAATTTAATGTTGAATTCTATGTGTAACAACAAAGATTAATAAAATCATCAAATGAATGGTCTATAAATTGTCAAAAAAAGAAAAAAAACTGAATATAAACATCTACCTAAAATGAAATAGAGTGAATTCCACTAGCCATGCTAGAAATGGACTACTATAAGCAATGAAAATAGAGTTCATAAGAAAATTTGTGTTAAGAGGATGCCAATTATATAAGTTAAAACATGAATTCATCTAAATTATGTCATGTTTTTCATTTTTTTCTTCAAACTCATAAAAATTAAACTTTTTTATGCAACTCCCATCTAATTCAATGTTTAATTTTATGTTCAATTGTTATGATTAATAAAATCATAAAAGGAATTTAGTTTATATTGTAAAAAATATATATATATATACTAAATATAAACATTTCAATATGACCAAAATGAACATATTACCTGAGATAATGTAAAATAATATAGAAACTTCAAAATGACTTCTTCTAAGTTGTTTAGCATGCAAATTGGAGATAAAAAGCTGATGGATCAAGCATAGATTGGTACACTGCATAAAAAAGGTATTTCCGAGTCAGATAAAGTGCTAAACTAGACAAATGTAGAAGAATGTGGACTTGAATCATGAGATCAACCCCCATTTTACCATTTCAAGGTAAAAAAAATATTTAGCACTCACCAAATTTGGCAAGCACCAAATGTGTTTCTTTGAAATGTTTTCCAAATGTAGAGAGGAAGGGAGTGAGACTTGAGATAGAGAGAGAGGGGATTGTAGTGAGAGAGATTAGTCTAGGTAGCATGGTAGGGAGTGAGACCTAAGAGCATTAGAGACTTGAGAGGGATAGAGAGTTATCCAATTAGGGTGGGAAAAAAAGACTTAGTAATGGGAGAGGGGTTGGGAGGGACGAGATCTAAGAGATACAAAAATACCAAAGGGGGGGAGAGAGAGAGAGTGTGTGTGTGGGAGAAGGGGTTGGAGTGAAATAGATTTGTCTAGTTAGGGTGGGAGGTATGTGAGACCTGATAGATAGGGGATTAGAGTGAGATAGATTAGTCTAGGTAGCATGGGAGGGAGTGAGACCTGAGAGAGAGAATAAGACTTGAGAGGGAGAGAGAGTTATTCAGTTAGGGAGGAGGAAGACCTAAGAGATGTAGTAAGAGAGAGAGGGAGTGGGAGATAGAGGGATGTGAGACCTAAACCCTCAACCCTAAACCATTAAAACCAAACCCTTAAACCCTCTACCCTCTACCCTCTATCCTCAACCCAATACCCTCAATCCTTAAACCCTTAAACCCAACTAAAATCTCTACCCTAATCCCTAAACCCTATAACCTCAACCCTTCAACCCTTCAACCCTCAACCCTAAACCCTCAATATTCTCTATCTCTCTCTCTCTATATATATATATCATGTCTCCCTCCATTTCTCCCTCCATCCATTCCTCCATGTCTACCCTAATCCCTCAACTCTATACCCTTGAACCCTTAAACACTCAACCTTAAACCCTTAACCCTCAACCCTTAAACCCTAAACCCTAAACCCTTAAACCCTCTACCCTCTACCCTCAACCCTAATCCCTCAACCCTATACCCTCAACTCTTAAACCCTCAACCCTTAACCCTCTACCCTTAACTCTCAACCCCAACCCTTAAACCATTAACCCTAAACCCTAGTCCCTCATTCCTACCCTCTTACCTTTAAAACCTAAACCCTAAAACCATTCATCTCTACCCTCACCATCGAATTTAACACTAACTCCTTTCTCCCTCCTACCCCTTCTCCCACTCTTAGGTCTCTCTCTCTCACTCACTCCCTCTATTTCTCTCCTCTATACCCTTAACCCTTAAACCCTCTCCCTCTCTCTTCTCTACCATAAACCATCATCCCTATAGGTCCTCAACCATATTCCCTTAATTACCAACCCTCTAACCTAAACATTGGATCCTCAACCTTCATATATCTTTGTCCCTCCCTTCTCTTCTCTCCTTCTCTATCACTTTCTCCTCCATCTCTCCCTTCATCCATTCCCTTCCTCTCTACTGTAATCCCTTAGGATCGTGAGATAATTCCTCAACCCTTAAACCCTTAAACACTTAACCCTAAACCATAAACCCTCAACCTCATTCTTAAACCTCTACCCTAAACTCAATAGTTAATTCTCAAAACCTAATCCCTCAACCCTAAACATTAAAACATTCAACACATATCCCTCATACCTAAGAGATGGGGAGAGAGGGAGGGAGGGAGGGGGAGACAAAGGGATTGGGATATAGAGAGATGGTAGAGAGATAGAGGTAGTGAGAGAGATGGAGGGAGAGATAGAGGGAGTGAGAGAGAGAGGGAGTGGGAGAGAGATAGAGGGAGTCAGTGAGAGAGAGTGAGAGAGAGACCTAAGAGAGGGAGAGAGGGTAGGAGGGAGAGAATTGAGAGAGAGAGGGATGGAGAGACTTGAGAGAGAGGGAGGGAGAGAGTGTGGGATGGAGATACCTAAGAAAGAGGGAGAGAGAGGGGGGTGGGAGATACCTAAGTGAGAGAGAGAGATAGATGGAGAGAGATAGAGGGAGTGAGAGAAAGAGGGAGAGGGAGAGGGAGAGAGAGAAAGGGGGTGGGGAGGGAGGAATCTAAGAGAGAGGGAGAGTGAGAGAGGGTTGGAGGGAGAGACCTGAGAGAGAGGGAGAGGGAGACAATGTGGGAGAGAGGGGGTGGGAGAGAGAGTAGGAGATAGATGGAGTGGGAGATAGAGGGATGGGAGAGAAACAGGGAGTGATGGAGAGACTTGAGAGAGGGATGGGAGAGAGATGGAGGGACTAAGAGAGAGAGATATAAAGAGAGATAGAGACAGAGGGGGGTGGGGGGAGATACCAGAGAGAGAGAGGTGGTTGGGAGATACCTAAGAGAGAGAGGGGGAGAGAGAGGGAGAGAGATAGAGGGAGCAGAGAGAGAGGGTGGGAGAGACAAAGGAGTGGGTTAGAGCATATCAAAGAGATACCTGCCAGAGGGAGAGAGGGCGAGGGAGCATTCCTGAGAGAGAGAGAGAGGAGAGAGGGGTGGAAGGAGATACCCAAGAGAGATGGAGAGGGAGAGGGAGTGGAGAGAGATGAGGGAATGAGGAGAGAGAGGGACCCAAGAGAGAGAGGGAGAGAGATAGAGGAGGGAGAGAGGGAGGGAGTGGGAGAGATAGAGGAGTGACTAGGAGAGGGAGAGGGGTAGGAGTGGAGTCTCTGGACAAAAGAGAGAGGGAGAGGGGGTAGGAGGGAGATACTCGAGAGAGGGAGGGAGAAGGGGTGGGAGGGAGAGACCTGAGAGAGAGGGAGAGAGACAAAGTGGGATAGAGATATAGGGAGTGAGAGAGAGAGGGAGTGAGAGAGAGGGAGAGGGAGAGGGGCTGGGAGGGAGAGACTTGAGAGAGAGAGAGAGGGTAGGATGGAGAGACTTGAGAGAGAGAGAGAGGGAGGGAGAGGGGGTGGGAGGGAGAGACTTGAGAGAGAGGGAGAGAGAGTGGGAGAGATAGAGGGAGTTTGAGAAAGAGAGGGATTGGGAGAGAGATAGGGTGTGTGTGTGTGAGAGAGAGAGGGAGTGAGTAAGAGACTTGAGAGAGGGAGAGGGGGTAGAAGGGAGAGACTTGAGAGAGATATATGGAGAGAGAAAAATAATGACCTAAGCAAGGGATATGGAATGAGAGAGATAAAAAGACCAGAGGGGAAGAGAGAGAGTGTGTGTGAGAAATGTTGTTGGAGTGAGAGATTTATCTAGGTAGGGTGGGAGGGAATTAGACCTGAGAGAGGGGATTGGAGTGAGAAAGAGTATTCTAGGTAGCATGGGAGGGAGTGAGACTTGAGAGAGAGACTTTAGAGGGATAGATATTTATCTAGTTAAGGTAACAAGGTAGAGAACATATGAAAGGTAAAACCTCAACTATCCATCTATGATCATAAACTGCACACTCTCAACATTATCAAAGTGCGACCAAAGAGAGGGGAAAGATTTTGTTCAAAGCAAGTAATTTGGCGAGCGCCAAATTTGGTGCTCGCCAAATGGCACATCACATTTGGCACATGCCAAATTTGGTGCTCACCAAATGTGACGTGCCATTTGGTGAGTTCCAAATTTTGTGCTCACCAACTGACCTACTTTAGATGAGTGAATTGATAGGATTTTCCAAATTTCCTCATATTTTTATCTGTGCTCACCATCATGTTTGCACATCTTTCAATCCAAGTTTATAAAAAAATTGTGATGGTGTTAACCTCTCTCTTAGCTATCTAAATATATAATTATTTTTTAGTTTTGATTTAGTTAAGGTTTTGATCCATAACTTCTATTGTAAATGCCTCTATTATTGGTCAAAAGCCAACATGTGCTAGTTTTATGATAGAATTTTACTCATTCATCAAAATGTGAAACAAATTACGTTTTTTAAAACTACACTCCATTTTACACATGATGAATTTTTTTTTCAATTTTTGATTAGTTTTAAAAAAATTTAGGGGGGAGCATGCTCAAATTTTAGCTTTTCAGCATGTTTCCACTTTAAAAATTCATAAAATATTATATATTCATTAAAAAAAAATCCAAAAAAATGAGGATAAACTATATGGTGTTACCTAATTTCTCAGTGTTCGAATTTTTGAAATTCTAAAAAAAATTTAATCAAAAAGGGGGGAGCCCTCAGGCACTATGCTATTGTTTTGTTAAAAATGGGACTTGTTATGGGTCCTCCCTTTTTGATACCCTTAATCTTCATTAATTTCAAAAAGAATTAGTAGCTCAGAAACTAGACTCAAAGCACTTCAACTCTTGTTATTTCTGCATCTTGAAATTTTGAGCATGACTATCTTGATTTTCTTGTGCAAATCAGATTTTGCTGATTTTAGAAAGAAAAAAAAGTGGCATCTTAAGAGCCAAAATTGTGTCACAAATCCATGCACTTACCCTATACTACTCCTATTATTCCCCTAAAAAATTATGTTTAAATCAAATTATATAAATGTAATGCCAAATCTAAGAATTCTCTCTTATGTGGATTAGATGATTTAGATCTCTTAAAGATGATGAATTGCAGTTCCGCTAGAGATGTTTGGGAAAATATTAGCAACATCTATGAAGGTGATACAAAAGTGAAGCAAGATAAGATGTAGATCTTTAAAATTATATTTGAGACTCTAAATATGAAAAATATGAAAGCATTGCAAGTTACATGCTTCAAGTACAAGAAGATATCTCTAGCATCACTGGTCTTGGTGGAGAAGTTAAAGAAATTGAGATTGTGAAGAAGGTTATGAGATCGCTTGCTAGAACTTATAGTCATAAGGTGTTTGTCATTGAAGAATCTAAATAATTGTATTAGTACTCTATTGATGAAATTTTTGGTGCTATTACTCTATTTTGGACCCTATTTATTTGAGGGATTCTTTTTTACAATTCTCACTACCTTGTCAATGCATCCACATTGACCATGAGGGCATCTCTCATTGAGGAATTTTTTCAAATAGTTTAGTTCCTTGGCTATGCATCCATATTTTGCATGTGTACTAAGAGAATTGCAACCATAACACTCATGTAAATCCCCATTTTTATGTTTTTATAGATGACATACCCCATTCCAAGGTCCCAATGTTGTTATGGCTAAAAGCCTAAAACATGTGCATTCAACCAAACAATGGATGCATGGAAAAAATATATCAAAGCATAATAGTAAGAAAAATCATAGATAAGGTATTGAGTTGTTTGAAAAAATACCTCACAAAATTGTGGTCTCATGGTGATTTCCATTACTATGAGACCACATTTCTTTGAGAAATTTTTTCAAACAACTCATTGCCTTGTCTATGCTACCACATTTTCCATACATTTTCCATTTTGAGCATATCTTGCAATCATTCCAATATTTATGGATAGATGGACAAATGAATAAATGAAGTCAAAGATTCTTTAACTTAAGACTTCCATTGAGAAAATACAATTGGAAATAGATGCTAAGGAAGAAGCAATATGAAATGTAAGTGAAAAAAGGAGAATTGGTGTGGTGGAAACCTAAAATTCTTATCTATAAAGGTAGAGAAGTTTTGTAAAGAACTTTTTAGAAGAAACATTTGCATTCTATAATCATAAAGACACTTCCAAAGATGATAACAATAGTTGTAGATGCAAAGGCAATAGTTCAAAGTGTTGAAAATGAAGCAAAATAACTGAAGACTAAAGTTAACCACTTAGAAAAGGAATTAAAAGATATGAAGAATATTTTATCATCAATGAAAAGGAGGTTATTCTGCTCTAAAAAAACTTGAAAAAGAAGTAGACCAAATTGAATGAGATACATAATGTATTCAATGAAGAGATTCTTCCAACTCTCGAGAAGTTGAGGAAGGTGCATGTGTAGATTCTTCTCTATTTTTCATATGAAGTAATTCTACTGATGAAATCTCTTAAGAGACCTGTTAGCTCTCAAAAATGCAGGTTTCAACCACAAAAGGTTGCCAAGCTTTCACGACATTTCAGGGTAATAGAACAAGGTTTGAAACAATCAAACCTTCTACTCTTTAGGTGCTGCAAAAAACCAAGGTGGGTGTACCTATCTAAATAATGCAAACTTAACTTGCAATCAATCCTCTTACAACATTTGTTCACAATGGCACATGGGAGTGAACAGATGAACTTCAATTTTGAAAATAGTTCAGTTACAATATTCTGCTCTAAATCCTAAATACTGAATTAAAAGTAATAGAATGAGTTTATAATGATGAGGTGCAAAGACTAGTGCCTTGTTGGGTATGCGGAGTCAAATGAGATAAAGATAAGCAACACTTTCTAGAGAAGACCCAAATTATCTGGCATATGCTTTGTTTACAACTTGTATAAACATGCAACCATGTAACTACTAAGTTCTACTTCAATAATCCAAAATGAGTTTCTCTGATTACTGTGATCAATAAGAGGATTTAATCTTTGCTTGAAAGAACCATTTGATTGATCACACAAATACAGCAAATGTGTATCGATAAATCAAAAATAAACTTGCTATGTTAATTTAAATAACCAAAAAAATTGTTCATGGAGACAACTTAGCAATATTCTTCATTTCAATTCAACAGATAACTATCACTAGAGAAATGTAGCAACATTAACTGAATCTCATAAATACCTCCATTGTGAAAATCATGCAATAATAGCCTCTGATCTGATAGTTTTATTCTACTGTATCTATTTGCAGTGTATCAAAAATCTAGTGTTCGGTCATATTAACAACTACAACATGCTTATTTATACACCAGCATGAGAAAAATATCAAAATAAAATATTATGTTGGCCCTCCACAAGAATCGGACTCAATTTGAGTCAGCCAGCAACGGTCTCAAAACATTCAACATGTCAGCTACAAGATTATGAAAATCTATTTTCACCAGTGAGTAGTTGGTGAGACACCCATATCATCCTGCCAGAAGCAATTCAAATGCTACCATCCCGCATCCACTATGTTCACATTCGCCGTAGCTCACTGGGGTTGGTAAGATGTCACACAAACTATTTTGAGTTTCATCAAAAACAAGAAGTGTCGCTATAGCCCATCGCTCTCGGGGAGACCATATACCAAGATCACTATGCCAAGACGAAGATCCTCATATACCCAAGTCACCAGGACAAAATAAATCTCCCACCGAACTGCATAATTTATTCAATTTATATCACTATAGCCATCAGGTATCAGGGAAACCCAATACCAATTACCATGTCTCTCACCGAAAGTCATCACGTAACTTTATGTCATTGTGACCACCCAAATTCCTCATCAATAACACCAACACTACACTCCATTCGGCAAGACCTGAGGCTCCTTGCCAAGACCATACACCGAAACACATAGGTCACACTGAGCTATCCTTTATAATACTCAACTTCGCCAAGACCGCAAGGCCTTCTCACCGAAAAGAATACCCCACAAGCTATTGGCAAGACAAATCGATGTTGGGGGGACCTCCTGTAGAGAACAATACTTCACCGAAAGTCACCAATCATCCCCGCGTTGCCGAGACAGAGCAATACCTATGCCGAAAGCTACTTGAAAGAACCATATGCTCTATCGATGAAACATGCGCACATTGCCAAGACCCTTCAGCAAAGACCTTACTCCCACCGATAAATGCCTCCGTTGTCACCAACACAAGAGAAACGTCTTGCCGATAGGCAACAGACATTTGCCATGAGAAAAATGAATCGGGGAGACCTTACTGCTATCACACCGAAACACCTGAAACAAAAGATATTAGCAGAAAAAAGTGGTGGGTCAGGGAGACAATGGGGGACTTATGCCGATATGACCAAGAATGAAAAATATGCATGACCCAATGGATTCACTGGGACAATATGGCAAGAATGGGTGAAATATGCATACAATAGGATCAAAACTGAAAATTGATGAATGAAAACCAATGTAACAACCCTAGAATTTTATAGTTCCAACAGTGGCTCCATCTGGGGATGAATGAATGTGAGATTATTGCAAGGATCCAAATCTTTGGGTGAGTAGACCAGACACAAAATGAACAACTGGTGAGCAGCAACGAAAGTGAAAGGAAATGGGAATGAATGCAAAGTGGGAGTGAATGCAAAGTGAATGCAAGATGGAGGTGAAAGGAAAATGAGAGTGGAATGGAGGTGGATGAAAACCTAAAACTACTGTGCATGGAAAATAATTTTTAAGAGGATACACAAGAGTTTTCCATGCACTGGCAACCCTCAATCCTCTGTGTAGCTCACAAGAAGAAAATTTTCAAGAATTGCCCATGAACAGGAAATTCCTGATCTTCACCAACCATGTTCTGTAGATAATACGAGTCCTCATGCTTTTTTCCAACGACAACAAAAGGTCCCAGCCAAAGAGCTTCAAATTTACCATGCTTGCCTTTCTCCTAACACCTTGCATTCCACATCAACACCAAATAATTTTCTTCAAACTTTCTATCCTTTTCCTTCTTATCAAATAGATACTTCATCTGTGCTTGTAACTTCATGTTTTGATTTTGGGCCTCTCTCCTTACTTCATCCAGTTCAGCAAGTTGCTCCATCCTGTCTTCCATAGGCCCAAGAACTTCCAAATCTTCTTGCAAGACAAACTTGTAGACTGGAAACAAATTCTGCAGGGGCATCGTAGCTTGTGCTCCATACACTAACTCAAATGGAGATTTTCCAATTTCCTTTTTCATAGTGATTCTGTCAGCCCACAAAGCCAATTTTAACTTTGAATCCCAAGCCTTCTTGTTATGTCCCAACATCCTCTTTATAATCTTCAAGAGACTCTTATTGTTGGACTCTGCTTGACCATTGGCTTGTGGATGATAAGGAGCTGTATAAGAAATAGTAATGCCATACTTATCACAAAAGCTTATGAATTCATCTGACCTGAAGCACATCCCATTATCAGTGATTACCCTCAATGGTGTACCAAATCTGGTGATAACGTTGTCCATCAAGAAATTTGTTACAACTTTACTTGTTGCCTACTTGGTTGGGATTGCCTCCACCCATTTTGTAAAATAATCAGTGGCAACTAGTATCCACCTATGTCCTCCACTTGAATTCTCCTGTATCTCTCCAATGAAATCAATTCCCCATTGATGAAAAGGGGCATCAGCCTGTAGAGGTCGAAGTGGCAAAGCACCCTAATACTTCAATTTTCTAGAAAACTTTTGGCAAGCCTCACATTTTCTCACATGTGTAAAGGAATCATTAAAACCCTTTGGCCAATAGTACCCAGCCCTGAGAATATTGTGTGCAGTTTTCTTTGTTGAATAATGACCTCCAAAAACTCCTTCATGCATTTCCTCAAAACATGCTTATCCTGTGACTCATCCAAACATAACAACAATATGCCATCCCTGTTTTTCCAAAACAGATCTCCATCCATGAAAACATACTTTGATGCCTGCAACTTCAAATTTATCCTTTGGCTGTCACTCAATCCATCTGGACACTTCATGTATTTAAGATAATGCATAACATTAGTATACCAAGGTGTGTGCTCAATGCTTGCAACTGCAGCCCCTTCTTCAACATTGCAGATCTGATTTTCCTCAATATTAGTTTCTGCCATCAGCTTAGCCAAGCCTTGGCCTCTTACCAACTTAGTAATCTGTATCTCCATGTAAAATTCTTGAATCTTGTTGATCCATCTACATATTTTCCCTGTAACTTCAAATTGTGTAAAAATGTCATTGACAGCAGTATGAGGGACAAAAGCAACTATTTTTGCTCCCACCAGATATGGCCTAAAGGCTTTTATAGCCTTTACCAATGCAAATGTTTGTTTCTCCATTATGTCATATTTTAATTCAGACCCTTGTAATGATTTACTAAAGAAAGAAACAGGATATTCATAACCATCATTATTCTTTTGTAAATAATAGCAGCAATAGTATGCATTGAGGCAAATGAAAAAATCTGAAAAGGCTTTGTAAAATCTGGAGATTTAAGAACAGGAGCCTCTTTGATAGCCCTTTTGATAGACATAAAAGCATCCAAAGCTTCAGCAGTCCAATCCATTTTCTATCCTTTCTTTAACATTTTTGATATGGGCTTGATGATCTCAGCAAAATTAGAAACAAATCTTCTAACAAAATTAATTTGTCCAAAGAAAGATTGTATAGCCTTGACAGTTTTGGGAATAGGAACCCTATCAATAGCATCAACTCTCTCGGGGTCTATTCTAATTCATTATTTTGAAACAATATGATCCAAGAGCTTACCTTCTATGACTTCAAAATGACACTTATTTGGATTTAAACTAATACCATATTCAAGAGCTTTGATAAATACCTTTTCAAGATGTTGAACATGATCTTTAGCCTTCTTCAAGTAAGCAGTCAAGTCATCTTGATACACTACCATGATAATATTAATCAAATCAGCAAATGCAACATCCATGGATCTTTGGAAAGTCGCTCCAGCATTGGTGAGACCAAATGGCATTCTTATGTATACGTATGTCCCCCAAGGAATAGTGAATGTTGTCTTGTATTGCTCAGATTCCTTGACTTTGACCTGATTATATCTAGAAAACCCATCCATCATGGACAACAGCTCACAGCCTATCACCTTATGTAATTGTTACCTAGTTTACACCCTCAGGCTGAATCAGACAAGCATCTATGTTGTAGGTGTCATAAGGGTCAAATGGGATCTCTTCATTGAAGGTTTTTCATGCTAGATTCCCTCTTGAACAATTTCTGCCCACATTTTTACCATGTTGCATCGGTTGTTCCCTTAGTTTTTGCATTCTCTATACCCTGGTTCCTATTGGCATAGGTCCGTGAATATTTCCCTAACTCAGGTTATGTTTTCTACATCGGATGAGTTTGTGTTGCCTATTGACAGGACTCATCCGATGTCATGGCGATCAAAAGGCTTCTGCATACATCATTCGGCAGGACGCTTCGTTTGTTTTGGCGACCATGGGGTTTCTATCGGCATATGTTTTCACCGTCGGGGTTGTGTCTTACAAATTTTATCATCTCCCCCTGACTAAGGTATATGGTGATTCATCAGTTGAGCCTTATTCTATCGGCATAGGGTCTCAGTGAAGTGTTCTTGTTTTTCCGACTGGAGGAGCAGAATATATCATATCGGAAAGAATTTAAGTTTTCGCGGGGATGTCATGGTGACTTTCTTTGTCTTACCGATAATGTGCAAGGTGGTCATATATCATATCAGCATGAGTTCATTTTTGTCTCGTCGATCAGTGGCGGAGGATTTACTCATCGACGTAATAATGGGCGATCGTCGTAAGGTCTTGGCGACTGACCTTCGGTCTCGCCGATGGAAGACATGAAGGCTCTTGGTTGGCATAACAACTTCCTTGTCTTGATGACTCTCAATGTATGAGGCCTTTCAGCATAATAGATATAGTCTATGAGAGGTCTCTCCAATGGGTGAAAGCTACAGCGACATACTTGTAATAGATAGACTCATCGGTGGGGGATGCATTAGGTCTCAGCGACCCATGAGTAGGCAAGGTCTTTGGGAATAGCGAGGTGCATTCTGTATAGTGTCTTGCCAATAGTAGGATGTCACAGGGATGGAAAATATATGGGCTTGTCGGCAGGATAAAGCATGGGTCTCGGCGACTAAAGGTTTTCTATTCAGTAGAGGTTATTTTCTTCGACAATGGGTCTTAGCGAATGCCTCAAGTTTTGCCGAAGTCACAAGGAACCTGGCACAAAAGATGGAGGTCTCGATATCTAGTTTTCGACAGGAGTCTCATCGAAGTGGAGATGTCTCATCGACAGTAAATGGATGGCTGGAAAATGATGTTGGTTTTGGCGTAGGTCTCAGCAAAGCAGGAGAAGCTGGCCAGGAGATAGGGAGTTCACCACAGGATAAAGCCATCGGTGGGAGGTCTTGCCGACTTGGTAAGATCTCGCCAAAGGCCATAGGAAGCTCGAGCCTAGTGGAGAGGAATGAACTCGGGGTAAACAAATGGAACTCGACACAGAGTCTCGGTGAACAGAGACGGTCTTGCAGACTCCCAGAGAACTCACAAACATGAAGGGACCACCAACTGATGATGTTGCCTGGAGGTTATGCCGACAACGGTGGAGCCTCCAAAATGAAAAAAGCATTTTTTAGCTAAGGGAGGTTCTCTGTATTAACGTCTTGTCGAGACAGAAATGTCAACCCGACTCGAAAAGCCCTTGGTGTAACGAAGCTTTCGCCGAGATGTCTCAGCGACTACAGGGGGGTCTCGCTGGGAATCTTGCCGAGATGCATTTCCATTCAAAGGACTTTTGACTAGCTGTAGGGCTATGTGACTTTAACTCAGCCAATTAGAGAGATATAAGGGTAAACCATGGTAGTCCAAAGAGTGTCGATAGGATGAAGGGTGGCGTGTATCTGTGTCAGGATCAGAGCATTCATGGTGTGACCAAAGTAGCTCAACTAGACATGATGGATCGAATAAATGTGGTAGCTGAAATAATATCTGAAGAGGACTTCTTCGAGAATGTTTCACACCGACACCAACAATAGGGACACGCAGGATCTTTAGCATTAACTTGGAAAAAGATCTAGGGGAAAGTCTATCCTGAATCAGGATATTTTTTGTAAGCCCTAAGGGGCTGATGTATTAGTTTGTATATAAGGCATTTTTGCCTTTTTGTAAACAGTTCTGATTGCACACTCTAAAGAGTTAGTGATTTTCAATCAATCCTTTCTCAATCAATGTATGTTTTATGTAACTTAGTTGGAATCTTGAATACAACACAGAGTTTACCTTGGAAGTTTTTCTTCATGTTTGTATGATTCTCATTTATGTTCTTTCTTTTTGAGCTTGCAGTTTCTAACTATGTTTTCCAAAATACTGTACTCATATCTTAGAGTTGTGGAAAATAATCTTTCCTTCCTGAGATATGTACATAGACCAAACCTGTTAGAAAGACAAGCATTAAATCTAAAAGATGTTTTTCTAAGAATAGCAATTAGGCTTTCAAGTGTACATTCTTTTTGTGTTCATTTCATGATTTCTCATCATTCGGTGTATCATCTCAGTGTAGTCTTTTAATTTATGCATCTTCTTCCTCTTTTCTCTCAAAGAATCAAAGTTTAGGTGATACCCCAAGGAAGCCGGCCTTCTCCAGAGGTTCATTTCAGCTATAGGTGACCCACAGCCTTGAAATGATCCCATGTTGCTCTAGAATGCTCAATTTTATTTGTAAACTTTGCACAAGGTGCAATTCTAGGTGACAACAGTTTTTGGCACACTCGGTTGGATATAAATTTGTTTTAACTACTAGTTTGGTATGCAGCCAGTGAATTATCAAGATTTATAGAAGCCCTTTGGCATACTTGGCGACTCCACAAAGAGGAAGAACTCCAGAAATACATGCCTTCTATAGTATATGAAAAGAGTTCAAACAAGAAGCAACTCAGGCCCTTTTGAATACTTGCAACTGTCACCACCAAGAAGACTAGACAGAGTTGAGGAAAGGAAAAGAATAACAATCATCTATTCCAGAAGAACTTAGTCCACTCCTCCACCTGTAAGATCTCAATTCGTTGCTCCAACAAATCCACCTTAGATACCTCCAATGGCCACCCTGAGGAATTAACCCTTTGTTGCTTTCAACGGAGGGAGTCCTTTGAACTTGGTGCAACATAATGATATTCCAATGGCAGCCTTGAAGAGTCTACCAATTTTCACGGGAGAAGATCAAACTACTCCCATTGAACATTTAAGAGATGTGGCTTTGTTATGCGGACTCCACATAATCGAAGAAGATGTTGCAGTAAGATTGCTAGCTACTTCACTAAAAGGAAGAGTTGTGCAGTGGTACAGGAGCCTACCAGTCAGTTCAATTGCAACATGAGATGACTTTGGAGAAAAATTGCACAAGCAATTCCAAGACAAGTCTGACAACTTGTCTCTTTTGGAGCAACTGACTACCATTAAGAGGGCTCCACAAGAACAAATGAACAACTTCAACTTCAGGTTTCAAAGAACTTGGGACAGAATCCCTACAATGGTGAGGCCACCTCCATAGTATGCATTCCTATACTTTTTGAGAGCTTTGAACAGTGATATAGCTGTCATAATACAGTCAATGGGAGGAGTATCTCTTCTAGATGCCTTTGAAACATCTATTAGAGCTGAAAACAGCTTAATACAAGCTGGTAAACTTGCTCCCAAGCCACCAATGCCAATATTTCTAGAAATTCATGCAAACATCCCTTTGCAAATACCTCCTTTCATGCCTCTACCAGCCGTACCAATGCTACCAGCTGTTGTTCCAACCATTGACAAGCAAGAAGGTGTCACCTCAAGCTCATCAAATGAACTACAAGAGATCAAAAGTCTTTTATAGACTTTTGGCAACAAGTTGGTAAACTTGGAAAAGCAACAAACCTATTCCAAGTCTTATCAACAGCAAAATTAGGCCTCAAATCTGCCTTTTCAAGGTCAGCAGCAGCAATTTCAAGGAAATAGACAGCAATATCAGGGTAACTTTCAGGGCCCAAGACAGAGTGTGAACACAAGGCCTTTTCAGGCCTACGCTCCAGCACCTGTTAGTGCAGTCAAGGACCTGGTTCCCACTCAAAACAATTTAGCAGCTCATTATGAATGGTGCTACCCTTGTAACCAATCTCATAATCAAGCCACTTGTTCAAATGGACTCATCAATCAGGCACTTATGGTGCAGAATAGTTCGGGTTCATAGAAGCAGGCACTTAATGATCTAACTTCACAACATCAAGACCAATTCAACAACGATGCAACCCTACTTAATTGGCAAGGTCAAGAATTTTTTGGGTTGAATGAGGATAGCTCTCCAGTTGTAGCCAACACCAGAGCAAAGAAGAGAGCATTTGAGCTTGGTCAAGTAGCAGAAAAAGGAAAAGCGGCAACTGTGGAACCATCTACCTCTCGAGTGACTAGTGGTTGGCAAAGAGATCAACAACTCCCAGATAAGGAGCAGCCACGCTTACAAGCTGACCATATTGGTGTAAAGGTACACAATAAAAATCTAATTGCACCTTTCAACATTCTTGATAGCATGAGAAAGACAAATGTAACCATGTCTATGTGGGATTCTTTAGTCATTCCCGGTCAAAAGGATATGTTACAATCAACCCTATCAAGTCTGAAAATGTTTGATGAATCTGAGCCCTCAATAGGTCAGGTTAGAGCCATGTTAACAAATGATTCTTAGGGAAATGGTTAGTAGCCTTGCATAGTGAATGAAAAAAGAGTTAAACCACCTCCTTTCTATGTGTCAGTCATCATTGGTGATAAATTAGTCCATAACTGTATGGTAGATAGTGGAGCTAGTAGCTCCGTCATGCCAAAACAGATTGCAGATAAACTTGGACTAAAATACCAGCCTTTGGAGAAGGGAGTGATCTAATTGGATGGCACTTCGGTTAACACTTTGGGTATTATCAAGGACTTAAGCCTCACCCTCCATGCTTGTCTAAACTTTTCAATCCCTCAAGACATATGCATCATAGACCTTCCACCTTTCTTTTCCTTATGTTTATCTAGAGACTTTACAACCAAGATAGGTGGGTATGTATCAGCTGATTGGTCACACATGTTATTTAGAACAAGATATGGGACTAAATTTACCATCAAGTCTGAAAGGTTGGCCAAGGACCACATTGAGCCATATAACCCAAGCCCCATAAATGCTGCTTCTTCTGCTGCAAATGCAAATTGTGTTATTTTTACTAACAAAAAACTAGCTGCGGCTCAAGACTCCAATCATAAGTTGTTCCTGATGTGCTGCTGCATGAATGGGTGGTTGAAAATGTATCAGACAGTCCTGGAGACCTCATTCAAGATGCTGATATGGGAAACTATGTCATTCTTGAGCCTGATACATAGATTCTAAACTTGGAGAAGGATGCAGATCAGTTGTTACAGCCCCTTAATGGACTTTGGGAGATGTATTTTGATGGTTCTAGAAGCAAAAATGGTGCTGGAGGAGGTGCAATGTTGATATCTCCGCAAGGTGATAAGTACTATGCTGCCTTCTATTTTGCTTTTGCATGCTCAAATAACACTGCTGAGTATGAGGGCCTAGTTCAAGGTCTAGAATGGGCCAGGAAAAGAGGAATAACCAACTTGAAAGTGCATGGAGACATCAAATTAGTGGTTAATCAAGTGAGGGGCCTGAATGTTGCTAAAAATGACACATTAAAGTCCTATAGAAACAGAGTGTGGAACATGCTTGAATATTTTGATGCCTTTAATTTAGTGTCTGTCCCAAGAAATTAGAACAAGCATGCTGATAGGCTCGTAGCCATTGGAGCTCAGTTTGATATTCTAGATGACATCAGAAAGGAGAAGGCGCAAGAGTATGTCAAGGTTGTAGTCAGACCATCAATTCCTGACAACAACATCCACTATCAAGTCTTTGACAGTGACAAGTAGATCCTTTCCTTCTTGCTTGAAGAAGATCAATTCTCCATGGTGAATCAAGCAAAACTCAAGCATGAGTATGGTGATCAGGTCATACAGCTGAAAACAAACAAATTGCCCAAAGGCCTAGTTACCTTAGAGTCAATTTTTAGTACTGATGATCAGCTCAAAAAGGGTAAAGCTGGCTTGCAGATCAAACAAGATCACTATGAAGAGCTGGAGATCTTCAAGGGTAAGCTCCTTAAGATAGGAAAAATTTGTTCACCTAAAGATAGACAAGTTTTTGTTGCTTTGTGCCAAGAATTTCATGATGTCTTTGCTTGGGAGTATTCAAATTTGAAAGGATTTGATCCCCATATCGTTCAGCATACAATTGAATTAGAGCCTAATGCCAAGCCAGTAAGATAGAAACAAAGGCCTTTGAATCCTAAACTTGAGCCTCTAATGATTAAACAGTTGACTAAACTAGTTGAGAGGGATATTGTCTTCCCTATCAAGCACACCTCGTGGGTTTCTAATCTTGTACCAATTAGAAAGAAAAGTAGTGAGATAAGGCTCTGTGTAGACTTTAGGGATCTTAACTGATCCTCTCTAAAAGACCACTACCCACTGCCCTCCATGGAACGAATCTTATAGGAGGTTGCTGGTTCTGAAAGGTTTTCATTACTAGATGGTTTCTTAGGATATAATTAGGTGCTGGTTAAAGAGGAAGATCAGTTTAAGACTGCTTTTACAACTAAATGGGGCACCATGGCATACAAAAGGATGCCTTTTGGTTTTTCCAATGCTGGTGCCACGTTTCAGAGAGCTATGGACATGGCGTTTCAAATTTTGATCAACAAAATCATACTAATTTACCTAGATGACATCATAGTTTATTCTAAGAATGTTGATGAACATTTGTTACATCTTAGGCAAGTGTTTGAAAGATGTAGAGAGTTTGGTATCTCTCTCAATCCAAAGAAGAGTATCTTTGATGTTCATGAAGGCAAATTATTAGGACACATAGTGTCAAAGTCGGGAATCACTATTGACCCTGAAAGGGTCAGAGCCATACTTGAGTTGCCACTGCCTAATCATAAGAATGGCCTATAGAGCTTTCTGGGCCAGATCAACTTTCTAAGAAGATTCATCCCTGATGTTGCAAATATGTTATAGCCTTTAACATCTATGTTAAAGAAAAATGTGATCTTTAGTTGGACAAAGGATGCCAAGAATAGTTTTGAAAAGGTCAAGGAAGCCTTAGCAGCAGCTCCCACGCTAGTAAATCCTAATTTTTCCAAAGATTTTTATCTGTATGCTTATGGTAGCACAAATAATATCTCTGCAATATTGGTTCAAAAAAATGAAGAGAATTTAGAACAACCAATAGCTTTCTTCAGCCAAGGTTTGGTCGACTATGAACAAAAATACTCCTTTGTAGAGAGGCATGTCCTTGCTGTGATCAAAAGCCTGAAGAAATTCAAGCCTTTGATTTCTCATAATAAAATCCATATCCTGGTGGCACACCCAAGTGTGAAAGAATTCTTATTAAATAAGGACCTGAATGAAAAAAGAGCAGGATGGGTTACCAAGGTCATGGAGTATGACATAGACATCAAGATCACCAAACTAGTGAGAGGTAGAGGCCTTTGTAATCACCTTGCTTCACGGTCGAGTAGTGAAAGTGAACTCAAAAAAGATGTTACCCTTGCTAATGTAGATGAGGTTCAAAATTCTCAAGATGATGTACCTATAGAGACAACCAATTGGGTCCAAGATATGACCCATTTCTTACAGACTGGTGAATGCCCATTAGGATTAAATAGAGCTAAAAGGAGATATTTCAGATTGTAGTCCATACCGTATGTGCTGGTAAATAATGTTCTCTTCAAAAAGGATCTAAGTGGTGTCCTATTAAGATGCATTCAAAGTGACGAAATTGAAAAGGTGCTTCATGAGTTTCATGATGGAGCTGCAGGAGGTCACTTTGCTCCCAGAATCACTGCCTAGAAAATCATGAGAGCTGGTTACTATTGGCCCAACTTGTTCAAGGATGCGTATTCCTGGTCAAGAAATTGCATCAAGTGCACCTTGTTTTCAGGAAAGGAAAAGTTTCCAGCTATGCCCCTACATCTGATTCAAGTAGAGGAGCCCTTCATGAGATGGGGAATTGATTTCATCGGTCCAATAAACCCACCTTCAAGTGCTGGTCACAAGTGGGTACTTACAACCACAAACTACTTTACAAGGTGGACAGAAGCAATAGCCTTGAAAGAATCAAGGGAGTCTTCAGTCTTGAGCTTCTATGAAGACATAGTCACCAGGTTTGGAGTGCCTGACTCCATCATCTCTAATAATGCCCTTGCATTTGTGGGATTAAAACTGACTGATTGGGCTGTCAAGCATGGCATTCATTTGAACACCTCCTCAAATTATTACCCTCAAGGTAATGGTTTGGCTGAAAGCACAAACAAAAACCTTGTTAGGATCATCAAAAGAATTGTAGAAGATAGCCAAAGGACCTGGCCTAGTAGTTTAAAGAATGCACTTTGGGCAAATAGAGTGACCCCTAAGAGGTCTATTAGCAATTCACCATATATGTTGGTCTATGGAAAAGAGGCGAGATTGCCCCTATCTATTGAGCTACCAACTCTAGGCATTGTTCATCAGTTGAAAATGCTTGAGGGATAGGATCCCACATCTGTAAGGTATGCAGAGCTCATGGAGCTCAAAGAATCAAGGGACAAAGCAATGAAAACTTTGGAGGATCATCAACTCCAAACAAAGAAGAAATTTGACAGAAGGGAAACAGTGAAGGTTTTCAGGGTGGGAGACCTTGTGCTCAAGTGGGACGTTCTCAAAAGCAGACCTGGCCATCCCACTAAATTTGATAACATGTGGATAGGTCCATTCATCATCAGAGACTGCAAACAACACAATGCATATCAACTAGCTACAATAGAAGGTGAAGTGCTTCCTATCCCAGTCAATGGGATACACCTTAAGCCCTATTTTCAAATTTGACACAGTCTATCTATTGTACATAATAGTGTAGGTTTTATGTTTTCCATAAGTGCTATTTCAGCATAGTATATATTTTCTCTTTTTGTTTCCCCTATCTTGCCGTTTTGGCCACCTGTTGTGTCCTATAAATCTTATGAGGTTGGGTCCATGTGCAAGCTGGTGTTTTAATTGTCCTTTGAGTTTTTTTAACGATGCCATGCCCAATGAATAGGCCTAGGCTACCAGTCTTCATGTTTAGCAGGAAAACATCCCACAAAAAATTGCCAAAAATGTTACCTGGTTTACACCCTCAGGCTCGATCAGGCAAGAATCTATGTTGCAGGTGTCATAAGGGTCAAATGGGATCTCTTCATTGAAGGTTTTTCATGCTAGGTTCCCTCTTGAACAATTTTTGCCCACATTTTTACCATGTTGCATCGGTTGTTCCCTTAGTTTTTATATTCTCTCTATCTTGGTTCCTATCAACATAGGTCTGTGAATGTTTCCCCAACTCAGGTTATGTTTTCTGCATCAGATGAGTCTGTGTTGCCTATCGGCAAGACTCATCCGATGTCACGGTGATCAAAAGGCTTCTGCATACTTCATTAGTGGGACACTTCGTTTGTTTTGGCGACCGTGGGGTTTCTATCGGCATATGTTTTCACCGTCGGGGTTGTGTCTTACTGATTTTATCATCTCTCCTCAACTAAGATATATGGTGATTCATCAGCGGAGCCTTCTTCAATCAGCATAGGGTCTCAGTGAAGTCTTCTTGTTTTGCTGACTAGAGGAGCAAAATATATCATATCGTTAGGAATTTAAGTTTTCGCGGGGATGTCATGGCGACTTTTCTTTGTCTTACCGACAATGTGCAAGGTGGTCGTATATCATATCGGCATGAGTTCATTTTTGTCTCGTCGATCGGTGGTGGAGGGATTTACTCATCGGCGTAATTCAAGGAAATCGTCGTAAGGTCTTGGCGACTAACCTTTGGTCTCACTGATGGAAGACATGAAGGCTCCTGGTCGACGTAACAACTTCCTTGTCTCGACAACTCTCAATGTATGAGGCCTTTTGGCATAATAGATATAGTCTATGAGAGGTCTCTCCGATGGGTGAAAGCTATCGTGACATACTTGTAATAGATAGACTCATCGGTGGGGGTTGCATTAGGTCTCAGCGACCTGTGAGGAGGTAAGGTCTTTCAGAATAGCGGGGTGCATTCTGTATAGTGTCTTGCCAATAGTAGGATATCACAGCAATGGAAAACAGATGGGCTTGTCGGTAGGATAAAGCATGGGTCTCGGCGACTAAAGGTTTTTTGTTCGGTGGAGGTTATTTTCTTTGACAATGGGTCTTGGCAAATGCCTCAAGTTTCGCCGAAGTCACAAGGAACTCGACACAAAAGATGGAGGTCTCGATATCTGGTTTTCGGCGGGAGTCTCACCAAAGTGGAGATGTCTCGCCGACAACAAATGGATGGCCAGAATATTATGTTGGTTTTAGCTTAGGTCTTAGCGAAGTAAGAGAAGCTAGCCAGGAGATAGGGAGTTTTCCACAGAATAAAGCCATCGACAGGAGGTCTTGCCGACTTGGTAAGATCTCGCCAAAGGCCATAGGAAGCTCGAGCCTGGTGGAGAGGAATGAACTCAGGGTAAACAAATGGAACTCGACATAGAGTCTCAGCAAACAGAGACGGTCTTGCCGACTCCTAGAGACCTCACAAACATGAAGGGACCGCCAACTGATGATGTCGCCCAAAGGTTATGCTGACAACGGTGGAGCCTCCAAAATGAAAAAAACATTTTTTGGCTAAGGGAGGTTCTCTGTATTAATGTCTTGTTGAGACAGAAATGTCACCTCGACTCGAAAAGCCCTTGGTGTAACGAAGCTTTTTCCGAGATGTCTCGGTGACTACAGGGGGTCTCACTGGGAATCTTGCCGAGATGCATTTCCATTCAAAGGAATTTCGACCAGCTGCAGGGCTACGTGGCTTTCACTCAGCCAATTAGAGAGATATAAGGGTAAACCGTGGCAGTCCAAAGAGCGTCGACAGGATGAAGGGTGGCATGTATCTGTTGCAGGATTAGAGCATTCATGGTGTGGCTAAAGTAGCTCAACTGGAAATGATGGATCGAATAAATGTGGTAGCTGAAAGAATATCTGAAGAGGACTTCTTTGAGAATGTTTCACACCGACACCAACAACAGGGACATGTAGGATCTTCAGCATTAACTCGGTAAAAGATCTAGGGGAAAGTCTATCCTGAATCAGGATTATTTTTGTAAGCCCTAAGGGGCCGACATATCAGTTTGTATATAAGGCATTTTTTCCTTTTTGTAAACAGTTCTGATTGCACACTCTGAAGAGTTAGTGATTTTCAATCAATCCTTTCTTAGTCAATGTATGTTTTCTGTAACTCAGCTGGAATCTTGAATACAACATAGAGTTTACCTTGGAAGTTTGTCTTCATGTTTGTATGATTCTCATTTTTGTTCTTTCTTTTTAAGCTTGCAATTTCTAACTGTGTTTTCCAAAATACTGTACTCATATCTTAGAGTTGTGGAAAATAATCTTTCCTTCCTGAGATACGTATGTAGACCAAACCTGTTAGAAAGACAATCATTAAATCTAAAATATGTTGTTCTAAGAATAGCAATTAGGCTTTCAAGTGTATGTTCTTTTTGTGTTCATTTCATGATTTCTCATCATTTGGTGTATCATCTCAGTGTAGTCTTTTAATTTATGCATCTTCTTCCTCTTTTCTCTCAAAGAATCAATAGTTTAGGTGATACCCCAAGGAAGCCGGCCTTCTCCAGAGGTTCATTTCAGCTATAGGTGACCCACAGCCTTGAAATGATCCCATGTTGCTCTAGAATGCTAAGTTTTCTTTGTAAAATTTGCATAGGGTGCAATTCTAGGTGACAACACTAATATTGCTTCCATGTTAGGTAGAGGATAATTATCCTTAAGAGAAGCCATGTTCAGATTTCTAAAGTCCACACATAATCTGATGTCACCATTTTTCTCTCACAGGAACTAGATTAGAAACCCACATTGAATGTCTGATTGGTTTGATAATTCCTCCATCTCTGAGCTTTGTTAGTTCTTCTTGCATTTTAGGTTCCAATGTTGGATTTATAGGTCTTTGCTTCTGTCTGAAAGGCTTGGCGTCTGGCTTCAGTGGTATTTCATGCTAAAATAATCCTTCCCAGTATGCTTTTAGATCTTCATATGACCAAGCAAAAACATGTTTGTACTTTCTCAGCAACTCTATCAGCATTCTTCTAATTGCAAGGTTGGTCTTCTTTCCAATGTATACCTTTCTTGGTGCTATTTCAGTCCCCAAGTTAATCTTTTCAACATCTTCCTTTCTAACTGGTGTTTTCTTTATTAGAGATCTATCATTTCCATCATACACCCTTTCCAATGCCACTAGACCCTTGGGCAATTTATTTGTTTTGAGTTGTAAGATCTCCTTGCCAAACACAGTTTGTTTCCCATCTACTTCTTCAACAAAAGCATTGAAATCAATCTCCTGGGCTTCATACTGATCTATACAATTGAGGAATTTTAAAAGGTCTATATCATCATTGAAAAATTTCCAGCTATAAACGTTATCAGGAATAGTAGGCCTTGTCTTAAACTCAATCTGTGATACCCCAACCAACGTAATATCATCTCTTTTGAGTGCCACATTTGCTAAGAAATCAGCAATTATATTTTTTGACCTATCAATCCACTCAATTGAAAATGCATCAAATAATTCAATTGTATCCCATATAGCATTCCTGTATTGTTTTAATCTTTTGTGTTTTGCTACATATTTTGATTTAATTTGTGAAACAACCAACTCAGAATCGCCAAAAACAACCAGCAATTTAATATTGTGTTTCACAACTATGTTTAAGCCTGTCAATAAAGCTTCATATTTTTCCACATTGTTTGTACATTCAAATGCTAATAGAAAAGAATATTTAAAAGTTATACCTCTAGGTGAAACAAATACATTCCTAGCTCCATTACCTTCTTGGCTGCAGGCTCCATCAAAATACATCTTCCAGACACCATTTCAGTTTTGTGCAATATATTTTTCGATTGGATCACTATTAATTAATTCTGGCTAAGTTGGTTCTATTTTAAAACTTCCCAAATCAATATCACAAAAACAATTAATTTGCTCCTATGGTACACATTCAACAAGATGGCTCATTCTTGGCTCCCTGTACAATTTGACTTCTTGGCCATTCACTGGTATTGTAGCATAAGATAAATCAAATTGAACATTTCCACCTACAGCTATGGTCCACTGCCTTGACAAAAGCATCCCGAATTGAGGAGGAGTATCAATGACTGTTATGTCTATGTTGTAAGCCACCTGTGGATAAGTAGCCAACTTCACTTCAACTCTTCTCATAATGCCAACTATAGGTACAGGTCTATTATCCATTGCATATCACTTCCCTTCACATGCCAAGCTGCTTCATTACTCTGACTGGCATAATATTTATAGCAGCACCAGAATCTATCATACAGTTCCTCAACAATTTATTATTTATAAGCAATGTGGTGAAAAAATGATCCACTTGTGGGGAAGTTGTTAAAACATCACCCATACAGACTTTTGATTTATTTAACTTTTCCTACCTACTGAATTCTTTGTAATTCATATGTTTTTCATTCTGATTCATAATCAATTGAACAACATTATCTCTGTATTCTTTAATTTTCATTAATTCAAGTAGTGGTACAGACATCTTTACCTGAGATAATGCCTGTGTGAAGTCGAAAGAAGAGTTCTTTGTCTTAACAGCCTTCCTCAATTCTGTCACTTATCCTTTGCTTTCTTCCTTTTCTTTTTTATTAAGCTTGCCAGGCGTTTGTATTTCTTTATTTAATTCCACAACTTTCTACCCTTGGATAGGCTTCTTTTCAATTTTATCATGCTTCTTGCTTTCTGGCTTCTTTACACTTTCTTGTGTTGCCTTTTGATCTTTTATAAAAATTCCCCCAAGAACTCCATCTAGCTCATTTACTTTTGGATTTCTCAACTACAACAACAGTGATCCTTTCTATTTCATCCTTAGTAAGTCTCCTCACACTACACTGAATAGGTGCCTCTACAAGAGGTGGCTCTATGTAGTCTTCATTAGAATCATAAAAGATCTGTTGTTCAACCATATGGACATTATATTTCTATTTTTAAATATCATATTCGTAACCTTCATCCTCTGAAGATGAATTTCTTTCCTTAACATGGTGAAAAATATTTGAAGTCATACACTTTGTGGTCTTCTCCATCGTTTTCCATCAACATTCCCTCTTTATGCATCCTTTGAGCTACAACACAATAGTCTGGAGAATGTGGCTGATTACAAACTTCACAAAAGTAATTATTACTCACCATGTAAGTCCCTTTCCTGCTCAATGGATCTGGAGTTTCTTTATTTCTAGGCCTAGCTAATACAGGTTTCCCATCTTTCCAGTCTGTATTGTAGGGCATATCATGTAGTCTCAACCTTTCATTTTTGTATGTATTCTCTTGTCTGTATTAATAATTATTTTGCTGAGGAGGCCTCGAGTTGTCTCTTTTATTAGTTATACCAGTAGCCTTCCTATTATTTTCAATTGTCAATGCAATTTTTTGTTCTTTAGCCAAATCTCTTGGGGATCTACTTCTCAATTCATATCCAATCTTAGGATCAAATCCATTTAAAAAAACACTTAATGCAACAGAATGTGGCAACCTTGATCTAGGAGGAACTTTAGTATGCAACTTGTTGAATTTTTGGTTGAAATCATAAATTGAATCATTCTAATTTTTATGAATTCTCATTAATTCATGAAGAGCTGCATCTCAAGAATTTTTATTTCCATATTGCTTTAAGATTTTATCTTGAAATGCTTGGAGATAATTAATTGAGAATGCTGGCAGGTTGTTGAACCAATCCCTGACATCTTCAAGAAGTGACATCATGAACAGCTTCATGTGTAAATCTTCATAAGGCATATCTATGTCCTGAATGAAAATATTAAAACTTCTTAAATGCTCTTCAGCTGTGATTGCATTACTCCCTATAAATTTGGGCACCATATTCCTCCAACTGCCATCCATAAGGTAAGGATACAACTGAAAACTAGTTAAATCAAACTGTCTGATCATGGTTGCATGCTGGTGAGGTGGAGGCATAGGCGGATGCTGATACTGAGGCATCTAATTATTATACTATGCATTATGAGGTGGGATATAATGTTGAACAGGAGGTAGACACATACCTGTATGCTATGTGGGAATGTGAGGTGGATGATTCAGCTACTTGTAATGATTCCCAATCTGATTTTGAGGAGAATTTCATTGATTGGAGGGCCCTACGCCATGATCACCTTGCTTGTGAGGTGGGACATACTTTGGGCCACCAGCTGTCTGATCAACAATTTGGGCTTTCTACAATTTAGCCTCCAATTCCTTTATCTTCTTCTCTTGTTGTTCCAACTGTGCTTTTACTTCATCAGAAACTGAGAGCTCTTGGTTTCTTTCTGCCTCTTATTTAGCTTCAAACTCAGCCCGTTTCATAGCTTTGAACTTAGCCTGATTTTGAGAATCATAAAAAGGATTTCTTTGGTCTTCAGGAGTTTGAAGTTCTGCACTTGAATCATCTCTCCATGTATCATAACAATTATCTATTTCACAATGTGACCTTGGTTCTTTACCTTTGTTTGTTATCCACATATCTTCATTTATTCTTTTTCCCTTATCAGCTCTATCATCCTTATGTGCCCATTTACTACTACCAGCAGGAGATCCGGTACGACCTCCCCTGAACTGAGATGTTCTTCCATTCATGATGAACAACTGCAAAAATTTCTGTCAGAGTCGCCACTTACTTTTGTCAAAAGTGAGAAAATATTTAATGCTTCTTATTCCCAGCAGAGTCTGTGCAAGATTTATGACTATATGTTTCAGGCTTTGATTCTAATTGTTCCCTAGTAGAGTCACCAATTTTTTAACTCTCAAAAATGCAGGTTTCAACCACAAAAGGTTGCCAAGCTTTCACGACATTTCAGGGTAACATAACAAGGTTTGAAACAATCAAACCTTCTACTCTTTAGGTGCTGCAAAAAACCAAGGCAGGTGTACCTATCTGAATAATGCAGAGTTAACTTGTAATCAATCCTCTTACAACATTTGTTCACAATGGCACATGGGAGTGAACAGATGAAGTTCAAGTTTGAAAACAATGACAATATTCTACTCTAAATCCTAAATACTCAATTAAAAGTAATAGAATGAGTTTATAATGATGAGGTGTAGAGACTAGTGCCTTGTTGGGTATGTGGAGTCAAATAAGATCAAGATAAGCAACACTTTCTGGAGAAGACACAAATTATCTAGCATATGCTTTGTTTTACAACTTGTATAAACATGCAACCATGTAACTACTAAGTTCTACTTCAATAATCCAAAATGAGTTTCTCTGATTACTGTGATCAATAAGAGGATTTAATCTTTGCTTGAAAGAACCAATTGATTGATCACACAAATACAACAAATGTGTATCGATAAATCAAACATAAACTTGCTATGTTAATTTAAATAACCAGAAAATTGTTCATGGAGACAACTTAGCAATATTCTTCATTTCAATTCAACAGATAACTAACACAAGAGAAATGTAGCAACATTAACTGAATCTCATAAATACCTCCATTGTGAAAATCATCCAATAATAGTCTCTGATATGATAGTTTTATTTTACTGTATCTATTTGCAGTGTATCAAAAATCTAATGTTCGGTCATATTAACAACTACAACATGCTTATTTATACACCAGCATGAGAAAAATATCAAAATAAAATATTATGTCGGCCTTCCACAAGAATTGGGCTCAATTTGAGTCGGCTAACAATGGTCTCAAAACATTCAACATGTCAGCTACAAGATTATGAAAATCTATTTTCACTAGTGAGTAGTCGGCGAGACACCCATATCATCCTGTCAAGGGCAATTCAAATTCTACCATCCCGTATCCACTGTGTTTGCATTTTCCATAGCTCACTGGGGTCAGTAAGATGTCACACAGACCATTTTGAGTTTCATCAAAAACAAGAAGTGTCGCCGTAGCCCATCACTCTCGGGGAGACCATATACCGAGATCACTATGCCAAGCTAAAGATCCTCATATACCCAAGTCGCCAAGAAAAAAGAAATCTCCCACTGAACTACATAATTTATTCAATCTGTATCGCTATAGCCATCAGGTATTAGGGAAACCCAATACCGATTACCATGTCTCTCACCAAAATTCATCACGTAACTTTATGTCGTTGTGACCACCCAAATGCCCCGCCGATAACGCCAACACTGCACTCCATTCGACAAGACCCGAGGCTCCTCACCAAGACCATACACTGAAACACATAGGTCACACCGAGCTATCCTTTATAATACTCAACTTTTCCAAGACCACAAGGCCTTCTCACTGAAAAGAATACCCCATGAGCTATCGGCAAGAAAAATCGATGTCGGTATTGGTATGTGGCGACTGATCATGCTATACTGTATAGCCCATGGTATACTGTACACCCCGGCCCCCTGTCCTCGCCGGGGAGGAAAAATCTCTGAAAAAGAAAGAAAACCAACTTTGTAAAACCCTAATTCTGGAAACTTCTAAAAGCTTGTTAAAAGGGGTTGGGATGGGGGTTACAGTATGATGAAAAAACGTGATTATTCGCAAGATTGTAATAGGTTTTGCAGTGGATAATGAAAGTATTGGATGGCTGCAGCTTGGTGGATGTAGCCCAAATTGGGTGAACCATGTTAAATTCTCTGTGTTATGATTTATTTTGTGTATGTTTTAGTTTCTCTGTTTATTATTTAAATCTACATTTAATTGTTAGATATCTACCATCTCTAACCCTAACAAGTGGTATTAGAGTGAGTTGTGTTTTGATTATCATCTGTAGGAAAGTCTCACGGCTGAGTGGGAGTCTCACGGTTGAGTGGGAGCAATGGTAGACAAGGGTAAGAAGGTTGAGAAGTTCAATGGGTAGAACTATCAGTTATGGAAGATGCAGATGGAGGACTATCTCTATCAGAATGATTTATGGCAGCCATTGGAAGGGAAAGCCAAGAAACCTGCAACAATGTCAGATGAAGACTAGGAGATCTTGGATAGAAAGGCTCTTGGTAGTATTCGTCTATTCCTGACACAATCGGTGGCATTTAATATTACAATAGCAAAGACAACTCAAGAGTTGATGGAAACCCTGGCGAAGTTATATGAAAAGCCTTCCACTTCGAATAAGGTATTTCTTATGAAGCGTTTATTTATATGAAAATGGTAGAAGGTGGGCGATTCTTGATCATTTGAATAGAATTTAATATGGTCACCAGATCAATTAACTTCTGTAAAAGTAAACTTTGATGAAGGATTAGGGCTCTTTTGATTTTGTGTTCTTTTCCTAAAAGCTGGAATAGCTTGGTAATGGCTATTAATAATTATGTTTCTGTTCAAATACATTGAAGTTTGATGATGTTGTTGGTGTTATTTTGAGCGAGGAAATTCGTAGTAAAAGCTCAGGTGGAACATCCACATTAGGTAGTGTTTTGAATGTAGAAAGTAGAGGGAGAACAAAGGAGAGAGGAAACAATTCTAGGAAGTCATGGGAAGTCGAGGAAAATCAAAGGACAAAAGGTCCCAATCTAGAGATAAGAGGGATTGCTGGTACTATGGTAAGCGGGTCATTTGAAGAAAGATTGCTGGTCTCGAAAAATAAAGATGGAGACAAAAAGGAAGGAAGAAAAGAGGCAAATGTGGTAAGTAATAAATCTGATGAGGATGCTTTGATTCTTTCCCTTGATAATGCTGATGATTCTTGGGTGTTAGATTTAGGGGCTTCATTTCATGCTACCCCCCATAGAAGTTATTTTCTTGATTATGTCCAAGGGGATTTTGGGCTGGTTTATTTAGGAGATAATGAACCCTGTTAGATTGTTGGAAAGGGAAGAATCAAGATTAAGTTACAAAATAGGAATCATTGGCTACTACGTGAGGTAAGGCATGTTCCAAAGTTAAGCAAAAATTTAATTTTAGCAGGGCAACTAGATGATGAAGGTTGTGTTACATTTAGTGATAAAAATTGGAAGGTCACAAAGGGTGCCTTAGTAGTAGAAAAAGGTGTGAAAATAGGCACCTTATATCTTTGTACAGGTCATACTATTCCTTCTACTTTAATTGTTACAGAAAAGGGTCAATGTTCAGGAACAATTGCTACAGTTAAGCAGGTAGAAGATCATACAGTTGCTATGGACTTTGAATCAGCACTGTGGCATAATAGACTTGGGCATATGAGTGAAAAAGGTATGAAAGTACTTCATTCAAATAATGTTTTACCAGGTCTAAAATGTGTTAATATGGATTTCTATGAAAGTTGTGTCTATGGAAAATAAAAGAGAGTTAGTTTTCTCAAGGATGGGAAGCAAAAGAAACATGAGAAATTGGAGCTTTTGCATACAGATGTATGGGGACTAGCTTAGGTATCTTCTCTCAGTGGCTCTCTGTATTATGTTACATTCATTGATGATGCAACTAGGAAGGTATGGATTTATTTTCTTAGGCAGAAATCTGATGTATTTGAAACTTTTAAAAAATGGAGAAGCTTGGTTGAGAATGAGATGGGTAAAAAGATAAAATGTCTCAGATCTGATAATGGTGGTGAGTATTGCAACAAAGAGTTTGAAGATTATTGTTTCTCTAATGGTATTTGTAGGAAAAAATCGGTTCCAAGTACTCCACAAGAAAATGGAGTGGCTAAAGATGAACAGAACAATAATGGAGCGTGCATAAACTATGAGATTGCATGTTGGGTTGCCTTTAAAAATGTGGGCAGAAGCTGTAAACACTGCTATTTATTTAATCAATAGAGGTCCCTCTAATCCTTTGCGTTGTGGTATTCCAGAGGAAGCATGGAAGGGTAAGAAGGTGAGTTATTCTTTTCTCAAAACCTTCAGGTTGTGAAGCATTTGCACATGTAGATTCTGAAAATAGAACCAAGCTTGATGCAAAATCAAAGAAATGTGTATTTGTTGGATATGGCATTGATGAATTTGGTTATAGGCTTTGGGATTTTGAAAATCAGAAAATTGTGAGAAGCAGGGATGTCATATTCAATGAAAAAGTGTTGTACAAAGATCTGTTGCTGCAGCATGAGAAGAAAGAAAATGATTATGTAGTGTTGGATGATATTCCCAACAATAATGTTTCAATGGTTCCTCATGCTGGGCAACAGCAGTAGCAACAAATACCACAAACTCCTATTAGATGATCTTCAAGGATAAGTAGACCTCCAGAATGATTCTCTCCCTCTTTATATACTATTTATTAACTGATGTTGGTGAACCAGAATATTATGATGAAGCTATGCGGTGGATACCAAGGTTAGTGGGAGCATGGAATGAAAGAAGAAATGGACTCCTTGCTGGAAAATCAGACTTGGGATTTATGCAAGTTGCTTGCAGGTAAAAAGGCTTTACCAAACAAATGGATTTATAGGCTGAAAGAGGAGGATGGAGGTAAGAAAAGATTTAAAGCCAATTAGTTGTAAAGGGATTTGCACAGAAAAAGGGTATTGATTTTGATGAGATTTTTTCTCTTGTTGTTAAAATGACTTCTATTCGTATTGTTTTAAGTATTGTGGCTGCTAAAGATTTGCATTTAGAACAGCTTGATGTTAAAATAGCCTTTCTCCATGGTGATTTGGAAGAGGAAATATATATGGAACAGCCACAAGGATTTGAGGTCCAAGGTAAGGAGAAACTAGTGTGCAGATTGAAGAAAAGTTTATATGGCTTGAAGCAAGCACCTCGATAATGGTATTTGAAATTTGACAGTTTTATGGCTGAGCAAGGCTATAGCAGGTGTAATTCTGACCATTGTGTTTATTTTAAGAGGTTGGATAATGACAGCTACATTATTTTATGTTTATATGTTGATAACATGCTTGTAGCAGGGTCTAACATGGATCACATTGCAGCAAAAGAAACAAATCCTTGGTATGAAAAATTTGTAGAGATAGGAAAAACAAAAATTGTTTTTATCTCAGGCTAATTATGTTGAAAAGGTGTTGCAGAGATTTCATATGGAGAATGCAAAAGCTGTCAGCACACCTTTGCCTAGTCATGTTAAATTGACTAAGGATATGTGTCCAAAGACACAAGAGGAGGAAGAAAAAATGTCCAAGGTACCATATGCTTTAGCTGTAGGCAGTTTAATGTACGCCATGGTATGCATGAGACCGGATATTGCACATGCCGTAGGAGTTGTTAGTAGGTATTTGAGTCATCCTTCCAGAGTTGAGCATTGAATGCAGTAAAATGGATTCTCATGTATTTGAGAGGTACATCCAATAAGTGTTTATGTTTTGGGGGCTCTAATACTGATTTAAAAGGCTATGTTGACTCAGATTTGGCAGGGGATATAGATACCAGGCGAAGTACCACAAGTTATGTATTTACAGTTAGTGGGACAGCAGTGAGTTGGATTTCTCGATTGCAAAAGGTGGTTACTTTATCCACCACAGAGGTAGAGTATGTTGCTGCAACAGAGGCAGCAAAGGAGATGATATGGCTGCAAATTTTCATGGATGAGTTGGGAAAACAACAGGATGGAAATTACTTATTTACAGACAATCAGAGTGCTATACATCTTGCAAATAATTCTTCCCTACATCCTAAAACAAAACACATACAATTGAGATATCATTTCATTCGATCGGTGTTAGAAGATGGACATGTCAAGCTGGACAAGATACATACAGATGTGAATCTAGTGGATATGTTTACGAAGGCAGTGCCAAGGGAGAAGCTGAGCTCCTCTTTAGCTTTGGTTGGCCTTCAAGGTTGAATTCAAATATAACAAAGTAGCAGGGTCCAAGGTCCTTATTTCTAGTGGGAGCTGTAAGTCCAGGATCAGTCTCCAAGTGGGAGGTTGTAATGGTGTGGAGCATGATCAGTCTCCAAGTGGGATATTGTTGGTATGTGGCGACTGATCATGCTATACTATATAGCCCATGGTATACTGTACATCTCGCCCCCCTGTCCTCGCCAGGGTTTGGGGGCAGCAGCCCCCAAAAAGCAGGGGTTTGGGGGTGCAGCCCCCGAGAAAAACTTTTTTGCCATTTTTTTCGCGTCATCAAAGAAAAAGAAAAAATCTCCGAAAAAGAAAGAAAACTAACTTTGTAAAACCCTAATTCTAGAAGCTTATAAAAGCTTGTTAAATGGGGTTGGGATGGGGGTTACAGTATGATGAAAAAATGTGATTATTCACAAGATTGTAATAGGTTTTGCACTGGATAATAAAAGTATTGGATGGTTGCAGTTTGGTGGATGTAGCCCAAATTGGGTGAACCACGTTAAATTCTCTGTGTTATGATTTATTCTGTGTATGTTTTAGTTTCTCTGTTTATTATTTAAATCTACATTTAATTGTTAGATATTTGCCATCTCTAACCCTAACAGTCGGGGGGACCTCCTGTAGAGAACAATACTTCACCAAAAGTCACCAATCATCCCCGCGTCGCCGAGACAGAGCAAGACCTACGCTGAAAGCTACTTGAAAGAACCCTATGCTCTGTCAATGAAACATGCACACATCGCCAAGACCTTTCAGTGAAAACCTGACTCCCGCCGATAAATGCCTCCATTGTCACCAACACAAGAGAAATGTCTTACCGATAGGCAACAGACATTTTCCACGAGAAAAATGGATCGGGGAGACCTCACTGCTATCACACTGAAACACCTAAAACATAAGATATTAGCAGAAAAACATGGTGGGTCGGGGAGACAATGGGAGACTTATGCCGATATGACCAAGAATGAAAAATATGCATGACCCAATGGATTCACTAGGACAATATGGCAAGAATGGGTAAAATATGCATACATTAGGATCAAAACTGAAAATTGATGAATGAAAACCAATGTAACAACCCCAAAATTTTATAGTTCCAACAAGACCAAAGTGCAAAAGGGAAAAAAAAATTGATAAGTGATTACTAAGAAACTATGGCACTTGTAAACATTTATTTTGAGGCTATGGGATAATGCAATTCCCCTTTGCAACAACCTCTCTCAAATTTTTCTAGCTCCAAATTGTTTGCCCGTGGTGAACATATTTCAGTTGATGGAAAGCAGGTCAATTACATGTAGTGTAAAGTTGGAAAGTGGTGTAAATTTCATTTTGTTTGTCATATGAATAAATTGAATATTCCAAAACATCTGTATGGGTGGGTTTATGCTAGGCAAGGTCCTCTTTTGCATCCAAACATGCTGAAATAGTCTGAGCCACATTCTACTTACAAAGTCTCTTAAGAGACCAAAGTGCAAAAGGGAAAAAAAACATTGGAAAGCTATTACTTAGAAATAATGGAACTTGGAAAAATTTGATCTAAGGTTACAAGATCATGTAGGACCCCTCTATAATAAATTCTCTCAGTTTTTGATAGCTCCAAGTCCTTTGCCTGGGGTGAATAGATTTCAGTTGATGGAAAATGTGTCAATTGCATGTAGTGTAAAGTTGGAAAGTGGTGTAACTTTTTTTTTTGTTCATCATACAACTAAAATTATTGTTCCAAAATGTTTTTATGGGTATATTTATGCTAGGAAATGTCCTCTTTTCAACCCAAACATTATGAAACATTCTGAGCCACATTCTACCAACAAAGTCTCTTAAGAGACCACTATGCAAAAGGGAAGAAAACTTTGATGAGCGATTATTTGGAAACCAGAGCACTTGGAAACATTTCATCTAAGACTATGGGATCATGTGGGGCCCTTCTATAATAACCTCTCTCAATTTTTGATAGCTCCAAGTTGTTTTCCTATGGTGAACAAATTTCAGTTGATGAAAAACGAGTCAGTTGCATGTAGTGTAAAGTTGGAAAGTGGTGTAACTTTTCTTTTTTTCATCATAAAACCAAAATGGTTATTCTAACACATCTTTATGTTTGGTTTTATGCTAGGAAAGGTCCTCTTTTTTCACCTAAACACACCGAAATAGTTTGAGCCACATTCTATCAGTGAAGTTTGTTAAGAGACCAAAGTACAAAAAGGGTAATGAACTTCGACAAGCGATTACTCAGAAACCATGGGGCTTGGAAAATTTTCATATGAGGATACATGATCATGTAGGGCCTCTCTAAAATAAACTCTCTTGATTTTTGATAGCTACAAGTCATTTTCTCATGGTGAACAAATTTTAGTTGATGGAAAATGGGTCAGTTACATTTAGTGACAAGTTGGAAAGTGGTGTAACTTTCATTTTGTTTGTCAAATGACTAAACCAACTATTCCAACACATCCATATATGGGTGGTTTTATGCTATGAAAGGTCCTCTTTCACACCCAAACACATTGAAACAGTCTGAGCCACATTCGACTGGTGAAGTCTCTTAAGAGACCAAAGTGCAAAAGGGAAAGAAACTTTGATGAGTGATTACTCAGAAATCATAGCACTTGGAAAAATTACATCTAAGGATATGAGATCATGTAGGACCCCTCTACAATAACATCTCCCAGTTTTTGATAGCTCCAAGTCATTTTCCTATGGTGAATAGATTTCAATTGACAGAAAATGGGTCAGTTACATGTAGTGTAAACTTGGAAACTGGTGTAACTTTCATTTTGTTAATCATACGACTAAATTGACTATTCCAACACGTCCATATGGGTGATTTTATCCTAGGAAAGGTCATATTTTTCACCCAAACACATTGAAATAGTCTAAGCCATATTATATTGATGAAGTCTCTTAAGAGACCAAAGTGCAAAAGGGCAGAAAACTTCGATGAACAATTCCTTGAAAACCATGGCACTTGGAAACATTCCTTCCAAGGATTCAAGATCATGTAGGGACCTTCTAAAATAACCTCTCTCAATTTTGGATAGATCCAATTCATTTTCCCATGGTGAATAGATTTTAGTTGATGGAAAATAGGTTAATTACATGTAGTGTAAAGTTTGAAAGTCATGTAACTTTCATTATATTCATCATACAACCAAACCGACTATTCCAACACATCTTTATGGGTGGTTGTATACCATGAAAGGTATTCTTTTTCACCCAAACACGTTGAAACAGTTTAAGCCACATTCTACTAACTAAGTCTCTTAAGACACCAAAGTCCAAAAGGACAACAAACTTTGACAGGTGATTACTTAGAAACCATGGCACTTGGAAAAATTTCATTTGATGCTATAGGATCATGTCGTGATCCTCTACAACAACCTCTCTCAATTTTTAATATCTCTAAGTCATTTTCCCAGGGTGAACAAATTTTAGTTGATGGAAAATGGGTTAATTGTGTGTAGTGTAAAGTTGGAAAGTGGTGTAACTTTCATTATGTTTGTCATATGACCGAATTGGATGTTCCAACACATCTATATGGGTGGGTTTATGCTAGGCAAGGTCCTCTTTCACACCCAAATACATTGAAACAATTTGAGCCACATTCTACCAGTGAAGTCTCTTAAGAGACCAAATTCTAAAAGGGCATCAAACTTTGACGAGCGATTACTCAAAAATTGTGGCACTTAGAAACATTCTGTTTGAGGCTATAGTATCATGTAGGGCCCCTCTACAACAAAATCTTTTGATTTTTGATAGACCCAAGTCATTTTCTTGTGGTGAATAGATTTTAGTTGATGGAAAATGGTTCAGTTGCATGTAGCGTAAAGTTGCAAGCTAGGCTACTTTTCGCTTTTTTGTTCATGGGGCTAAACAATTAGCAACAACATTTCTAGGTGGGAACATCTATGCTAGGAATGGTTATTGCACTTCATTATAACAAGTTCGTAGTCTTTCCTATTCAAAGGGTCACAACTTTTTTCCTTTGTAAATTCATAACCAAATTCATATCATCACTATTTGTGAGAACCTAAATTAATTTATTTGCAACTTTTCATATATGCTTGGGGAAAAGGCAATTCTTGAAATTTTAGTTGGCTTTGTTTCTATCATGCACATCTCTTGAAGCTATTTATTGACTATTGTAAGCATGCAATTTTAACTTTTAAAGTTGCATTCTTTTGATTATTGGGTTCAAATTCATGTTTAGAAATAGGATGAATATCTATGTAGTTTTTTGTTGGGAAGGTTGATTCGTGGTCTCTTAATATCCAATAGCCCAATGCCCTTATGATCTTTAATAAGACTTGCATGCCTTGAGTTTTTGTTTGTGATACTTAGTTGTTACTTTCTATTTTCTT
>VDFB02256132.1:125636212-125703933 GCA_007258455.2 Sequoia sempervirens
TTTTCTTTTGATTATGCAAGTCTTTAACTGTGTTTTATAAGTCTACATTCATACCTTAAAGCCGTGAAATTTATCTTTCCTTCCTAAGATGTGTATGTAGATCGAGCCTATTAAAATTGATGCATAAGTCTAAAAAAAGTTGTGTTGAGTATGTGAAATGGTTGAAGTTAAGTTTCCTAGTGTATGTTCATCTTGTTTTCATTTCATAATTCCTCATCAATTTTGTGTATCACCTTAGAATTTAATCTTTATTTTAATGCATTCTCCTTCTCCCTTTCCCTTCAAAGAATCAGTAGTTTTGATGATAACACAAAGGAAGCCAGCCTTCTTCGGAGGTTGACCTTTGTCTGCAAGAAACCACATCTTTAGAGGTCTTCCAATGTTACACTGAGGTGTTGAACATTAGTTTCAACAAGGGTGCAATTTCAGGAGATAACAAAGCTCTTGGGACATATTGTTTCAAAAGAAGGGATTAAGATAGATCCTGAGAGGGTTGAGGCCATTGATAAAGTTCATGTCCCTAAAAATGTAAAGGCCATACAGTCATTCTTTGGACATATTAATTTTTTTAGGAGATTTGTTTCTAACTTTGCTAAGATCATTAAACCCATATCAAAGATGTTGAAGAAAGGACAAAAGGTAGAGTGGACTGCAAAAGCCTTGGAAGCTTTTGTATCCATAAAAAGGGCCATTAAGGAGGCTCTTGTCCTTAAGTCTCTAGATTTTGCAAAACCTTTTCAGATATTTTCATTCATCTCAATGCACACTATCGTTGTTATGTTACAGAAGAATGAGGATGGTTATGAACATCCTGTGTCTTTCTTTAGTAAATCATTACAGGGGTCTGAATTAAAGTATGACATAATGGAAAAGCAAGAATTTGCATTAGTAAAAGCTATAAAAGCTTTCAGACCATATCTTGTTGGAGCAAAGGTGGTTTCTTATGTTCCTCATGCAGTTGTCAAGGATATTCTAACATAGTCTGAAGTAACAGGAAAAAGATGTAAATGGATTAACAAAATCCAAGAGTTTGACATGGAGATACAAATTACTAAACTGGTAAGAGGTCGCATGGGCCTAGTTGATGGCGCGTATGAATATTGAAGCAAAAATCCAAATTTGCAATGGAAGAAGAGACTTAATTGTGAAAGCATTGAGCATACTCCATGGTATACAGATATCATGCATTACCTTAAATACATGAAGTATCTAGAGGAATTGAGTGACAGCCAGAAAAGAACATTAAAGTTGCAGGCATCTAAGTACGTCTTCATGGATGGAGATCTATTTTGGAAAAATAGGGATGGTATACTATTGTTATGTTTGGATGAATCACAGGCCAGTCATGTCTTAAGTGAAATGCATGAAGGGGTTTGTGGAGGACATTACTCAACAAAGACAAGTGTGCATAAAATTCTCAGGGCAGGTTATTACTGGCCAAAGGTTTTCAATGACTCTTTTACATATGTAAGAAAATGTGAGGCATGCCAGAAATTCTCTAGAAAACTGAAGTATCAGGGAGCTTTGCCACTTCGACCCTTGCAGGCTGATGCCCCTTTTCATCAATGGGGAATTGATTTCATTGGAGAGGTACAAGAAAAATCAAGTGGTGGACATAGGTGGATACTGGTGGCCACTAATTATTTTACCAAATGGGTTGAAGCAATCCCAACTAAACAAGCTACAAGTAGAGTTGTGACAAATTTTCTAATGGACAACATCATTACTAGATTTGGTACACCAATAAGATTGATCACTGACAATGGGATGTGTTTCAGATCAGATGAATTCAGAAATTTTTGTAGCACATATGGTATTACCATTTCTTATGCAGCCCCTTACCATCCACAAGCTAATGGTCAAGCATAGTCTAGCAATAAGAGTCTTCTGAAGATTATAAGGAGGATGTTAGGTCAAAACAAGAAAGCTTGGGATTCAAAATTAAAACTGGTTGTTTGGGCTGATAGGATTATAGTAAAAAAGGCAATTGGAAAATCTCCATTTGAATTGGTGTATGGGACACAAGCTAGGATGCCTTTGCAGAATTTGTTACCAGTCTACAAGTTTGTCCTTCAGGAAGATTTGGATATTCCAGAACCTATGGAGGAAAGAATGGAGAAATTAGCTGAACTTGATGAAATAAGGAGAGTTGCCCAAAACCAAAACATGAAGTTACAGACACAGATGAAATATCTATTTGATAAAAAGGAAAGATAGAAAATTTGAGGAAAGTGATTTTGGTAATCACTGGTGGAACGCAAGGTTCTCGTGAGAAGGGAAAGCATGGGAAATTTGAAGCCTTGTGGCTAGGACCTTTTGTGGTTATTGGAAAGAAAGGTGAAGATTCATACTATCTACAAAATATGGCTGGTGAAGATCAGGAATTACCTGTACATGGGAAATTTTTGAAGCATTTTTTCTCTTGAACAATACAGAGGATTAAGGGTTTCCAGTGCATGGACAATCTTGACGATCTTCTCAAAATTCTATATTCCATGGATAGTAGTTTAGGAAATAAAAGTAACAGGACTTGCCAGTACATGGACAATCCTGATTTTCCTTCTTTCAAAATAAATTTTCCATGTACAGTAGTGTAGGGTCACTTTCATTTCCATTCTTTCCATATTCCTCACATGATCCATCATCTTGTGTCTGATCTGCTCACCCAAAGATCTGAATCCTTGCAATGATCTCATAATCATTCATCCCCAGATAGAGCCACTGTTAGAACTATGAAAATTTGAAATTTTCACAGTCAATTGCATTCATGAGTTTCCAAATGAGTCCTCGCCATATGCTCAGGGCCTTTTTTCATACTATTTTTCTCACATTTTTCCCATTGAGATCCCCTGAATCCATCTAGGTCTGAGTATTTCACATTATAGTCCATATCAGAATGAGAAATCAAGGTCTCCCTGATCTATATTGCACTTTTTGCTAATATACATTTGTTGTAGATGATCGACAGGACCTCAGGGATGTCACACCGATCAGGATCATCTGTAGGCACATTTCAGCATGACACAAATCATTGTCTCAGTGATAGGAGAAAATTTGTCCATCAGCAATGGGGGCTATCATCGGCACAAGGTCTTATCAATCACATTTTGTCTCACCAACCAGCGACAGAAGGAGCATGTCGGTGAAATATTTTCTTCGGGGAGAAGTCTCGACAAACTCATATATGTCTCATCGACCAGTGCATGGAATGATGTATTGGCAAAACAAAAGACTATTAGAGTAATGTCTTACCGAAAGCATCGGGTCTTGCTGATAAAGCGCAAAAGGATTCCATCAAATGGCTATCGGGAGGAAGCTACATAGTCTTGCCGACTCAAATGTCACACTGATAAAGATATGCATCAGCAAGAGGAAGTTTCATATCAGCAAGAATGATTTCACCGGGGTGAGGTCTCACCGACTAGTGCACGAGAAAGAACACATCGGCAGGATATTCATCGTCAGAGTGAAGTCATAGCGCATTCTTTGTGTCTCATCGACTAGTGTGGAACGACTAAGCACTTTGCCCAAACAAAGGGGTATTCGGAATGAGGTCTCGATGAATACCTTCGGTCTCATCGACATGCACAGGGGAATCCTATCAAAGGTTGTCGGGGTAAGGTTATATAGTCTCGCCGACCCGTTTTTTCATGCTGACATTTTGTTCCATCGGTGTAAGAATGATATTATCATAGCGATCCATATCTCACACTAATAAGGATATGCATATCGGTAAGACTAAAGTGCATCGGGGTAAGATCTTACCGAAGACGTTTGATCTTACTGACACAGCAGAGGGATTATATCAAAGAATTGTCAGGAGGAAGTCATGTAGTCCTGCCAACCTATAAGTCACGCCGATAGAATACTTTGGGGAGAGTCTCACCGAATAGAGTAATCTAGAGGAACAGGTTTAGCGAGACATTTGGCATCAGTATGAGTCTTTTTGAAGAGTCATAGTCTTGTTGATGAAATTTATTTCATCGGTAAGATCAGCTTCATCGGTGAGAGAGTGATCATGTTTCAGTGACATGAATGTACCACGGGGTATTCTAGTATGACACAGGGTGTTTTATGAAACCTCTTCCTAACTCAGAATTGTCTTAGCAACCAAAAAGTACACTAAAGAGCACATCTTAGTAGGATATAATATGATCTGTGGGATGTCTCCCCAACAATAGAGGTCATAGTGAAGCACATGGGATGAATGGACATTCGTTGGTGAGACTCAAAGTATCAGTAAGATGGCATGACTTCACAATGATGCACAGGATGACTGTCGGTGTAAGGTTGAGGATCGGTATGACTATAGAGTTTCTTGGCGAGTCTTCAGCAAATGTTAACAAAAGTTCAAATACAGTTTCCTGATGACATGGAATGCAAAATGATGTGTCTCTTTTGTTGCAAAAATATAAATGTTCACTTCCGATTGTAAATGAGGACAAAATTAGAGAGATTAGATAACAACAAACATAAATAGATAGCAGGATACAGTGGAACACAGTTTTTCACAAATATGAGACTATGTTGCATGTTTAAAATGATGCAGATATCAATTGAATTTTTTTAATATGGTGCAGTTGTTTCTGGTATCAATTGTTTATGGTGCTCGTTGAAAGCATTATTGAAGTTGTCTCCAATATGGTGTTTTCTAGTTATTTAAATTGGTGTAACAAGTTTATATCCAGTTTTTCAATGCACATTTGCTACATCTGTATGATCAATTGATTGGTTCTTTTTTCCAGAAAGATTAAACTTTAAGCTGATCATAGTAATTAGGAATGTCAGCTTTGGACGTCAATAAGAAGAACTCGTAATCATAACCTTGCATATAGTTTATATTAGTTTATGTAACCAAATCACATGCTAAACAACTTGAGAATGTTTCTTCTGCATCGAAGTACTTATTTTCAGATTTCTCTTGAGTCTCAAGATACCCCATAAGGCACTCAGTCTCCATAGTTTCATCATTCACTTTATTCAATTCTTTTTTACATATGTTAACTGGAGCATATTAGGGATTTAGCTTTACATTGCATACAATTTATAAATTAAATTTGATTTTATTTGTCTACTTCCCCATCTACCATTGTTGACAAATCACTACAAGAGAGAAGATCATAATTCAAGTCTGCTCAATTCATAAAGGTACACCTGCCTAGGTCTAGCAGCACTTGAAGAGTAGAAGTCTCAATTCATTTGACCTTGTCTGTTACCCAAAATGTACCAAGAGATTGGCAGCCTCTCTTGAGATATTTTTACCTCGCAGCATTTTTGAGAGCTTTAAGAGGTTAGTTAACCTTGATATTAATGCAATGGCATGGGGATTATCTTGATGGTATCAAAGTTATCTTAAAGATATATTAAAGGTTTTTCTTCTATTCCTGAACACATTTAGTGAAATATAATGAATATGTGCTATCCTAGAAAAATATGTATAGCATTAAGGATAAAATTTAGACTTTAAGTTGAAAGAAAATGTCAAATATTTAGAATAAAAATGGTGGGGATGGAATACAAGCTTCAAGAATCTCCTTGTAATAATTAATTGCAATAATAAATGATTAAAACTAAACACAAATGGATATGTCACCAATAATTTTTAGATAAAAGGACTAAAATTAGAGCCAAGATATCTTAGTTCAAGTATCAGGATAAAGGTATCAAATTCTTATTCAATGTAAACATAGCCGAGTTTGATAGATAAAAAGTTGGCCCCATTAATACTAGGGGAGCATTGTCTAATGAGATTAAGTTGACACTATTCAATTTTTAGAAGTTAGAACCCTAACATTTATATGAGGCTTGTAAAATAGAACCTTATTAGGAAGAGTAGGAGAGGAGAAATGAACCCATAATAATTATACTTCTACAAATAAAAATAATAATAATGTTTAACCATTTCAAAATGTTAAATTTGTTTCACTATGATGATCAATAGCTAATTTGTACAAGGAGGCCACAATTTATACGGAAATGAAGACTACATAAGAGGAGAATTTATAACATAGTAGCTTGGTTGTAGTTGTTTCTTTAGCATTAACTATTTTCTCTTTTCTCTTTTGTTGTTGAATATTTTATTTGATCTCTTAAAACTTATCAATGGTACTTGATCTTCATAATGATTATTTTCTTCTTTTTCAATTATTATCATCTTAGAAGGAATACCATTTCAATTTAGAGCAGGGAGAAATGTATTTTTCTTTTAAAGTATTTAAAATATTATATTTATTTGATGGTTCCTTCTTAACCTCTTCCACTCCTTGGAAAAAATTATCCAACCACTTGAATCTCCTTATATTAATCAATTTACTTCTATGATTTATGTATGTGTTTTAGTGATTTACTCTTTATCCTTTCAACTTATTCATGATATACTTTGGATATGCCTTAAGAAACTCTTTAAACATGAAATTATTTGATGAGGAAGATATAAATTAAGGTTATTCTTTCTTACTTACAGGTCATGCTCATCCATATTTTTTGTCCTTAAATATCTCAAATTGAATTGGATTTTACCAAGAGGATAGCTATATTTTAATATTAACTCTTAGTCCAAAGTCAATTATTTCTTTACAATTTAAAATTGATTTATGTAATATAATTTTTAATGGTTTAACTGATATATGAAGAATAGTTTTAAATATATATATATATATAGTAAAGGTGAAATATTTTATATTTTCCTAATGCTAGAAAATTTAATAGTACCTTCATTCCTTCTAATCCTAATAGAACTATTTTATTGTACATTTCATTCAAACAATCTAGTTTCCTTCCTCTAAATTTATTCTTCGATTCATACATTTAGTTCACCAACCATTTTTGGAGTAATGTCATAAGACTCAAAGGCAAAATATGAAGAATTTTATCCAAGTTTCCATTGTATGCACCCTAGAAACTTTATATCATGAACTGTTTGATATAATTTCTCAAATAATTTTTTTAATGAACTGTTTGATATAATGCCTCAAATAAATTTTCAATAGTGTTTTTTGATATAATGCCTCAAATAAATTTGTTAATGAATTGTTTGATATGGGGTGCATACAATGGAAACACTATTTCTATCATACTCCATCAAAAATTACCATGAACTGTTTGATATAATGCCTCAAAGAAATTTGTTAATGAATTGTTTGATATAGGGTGCATACAATGGAAAAACTATTTCTATCATACTCCATCAAAAATTACCACGAAGCTGACGATATAATGCCTCAAATAAATTGATTACCTTGCTAGAAATGTATGCAAAAAATGGAAGCATAGATAAGGCATATTAATTTTTCAAACAAATGCAGTTTCAATTCAACAAATTTGAAAATTTTCGCATTTAGGGTTTCAAAATTTAACAAACAAATGCATTTTGAACTCTACAAAATTTTAATTTGACAAACCTGGTGCTCGATATGCAAGTTGGGCTGATGAAATTTGGAAGATGAAGTCAATTTAACATGGAGGCTGTAGATCACGTTAAGCCATTCCCCCTTTACAAGCACAAAGGAAAGCAATTGAGTAAGCGAAAATGATGACAAATTCTATTTTTTAGGTTCAATAGGAACCCCTTTATTTTATTTTTAGGGTTGGGGTTCTATGAACATATAATGTGATTAAGTTGAACCATTGAGTTTGACCAAACCCGTTGAGTTTGGGGAAAGGATAAAAAATGAAATTTCCTTCCTCATAAAATTTGTAAACCACTATTATGGTTTGACCCATATAGGGTTTTAGCGCTTTTAGGCCACAGAGTAGCACATCTAGGAAAATTTAAATAGAATGTTGTATGATGAAAATGATGATGAATTATTGCTTCTTTGGTCAATAAATAGATAAATTGTTGTGTCATCATGTTGATTTGGATAGAAATAAGATAAAATATGATAAATGATGAATTAATAACTTTGTTTCCCAAAATAGAAAACAAAGAGTAGATAGCTGATAACTTTATTTCCCTTGAACAAAAAATAAAGAGTAGATAATTGATATGACTTCTGATAAATTTGATTTCTGCGATAGAAAACAAATAGTAGATGATGTGATTGAAAATACATTTGCATTCATGACTAAAGTACAAGTAGGATGATGAATTGATTGTTAATAAATTTGCTTTCCTAAAAAGGAAAACAAACAATAATTGATGAGAGTAGATTGATTTGATATTTAGATAGATGGATCTTGCATTGATTTCCTGATATGAATCACTTAGATAGAGCATTTGATATGGTTCACTGATATGGGTCATTGATTGATATGGATCACTTGATATGAGTCTAATAGATAGGTACGAGTCTGATTGATATGGATCCGATAGATAGATATGATTCTAATTGATATGGGTTTGATAGATAATATGAGTTTGATTGATATGGGTTTGATAGATTGCCTTTGTGATGACAAAAAATAAGAGGTTTTCAAAAACCTCTAGATTAGAGAGTGTCGTCCTACGGGGTGGGATAGGATCTAAGATCTCACACCTGCAGATGTGCAGTTGATAGTTGGATATGAGTTGGGTTCATTGTTGTTGATGCCTCCTATTTGGGCCAATAGGGGATTGTTGATAGCATTAGTAGAGAGATGGCATTCAGAGGATAATACCTTTCATTTGCTGACTGGTGAGCTGACAGTGACCCCAGAGGATGTATACAAGATTTTGGGGATCTCGGTGGTAGGTGCCCTTGTGTTAGATGATCACAAGGAGTTGGGTGGGACAGATGCCCTCAAGAGAGTGTTTGGAGATGCACATAGCAGGGTACTAGGTGTCATGAGTAGAATTTAGAGGATATTCGGCCTTACCTGTAGTGTTGGGTGCTTTCATTGGAGGCTTCCTTTGTTCAGATCACAGATCAAAGGGGTTATCAGTTGGATGGGGGAGGATCATCAAGTAGATTATGGTTCAACTAAGGAGATATGCCTGGGGGAACTACATGCTAGCTCATTTATATCATGACTTGCACCAGGTAGTATACAAAGGGACATGGATGTTGTGATATGGAGGCCCTATACGGATTGCGATGTATGGGACACAAATCCCTTGGAGATGCCATTTGTAGGTATACCTCAGTTCTTGATAGGCCACACACCATTCATTATAAAGAGATTTTTGGCCTTGCAAGTACAGACACAGTTTGGTTTTACACAGGGTATGCCTCAAGGCATTGCACACTATGGATGATGCAAGGATGAGCCTAGATGTGGTCCTTGCATTTCTTACTAGGTGGCATATACTAAGTATACTACATTAAAACCTAAGGTATGGGATGCTAGACCAGATATTGTTGATGCTGGCATGTTTGAGGAGTACTCAGTTTACTATCACACACACCCATTTTTGTGGTTCACATGTCTAGATGAGCCAACACCCATTTTGGTGGTACCTTAGCCAGGGGTTGGGAGACAAGAGGATGTAGCAGGTGGTGAGTAGGTAGTTGATGGAGGAAAGGAGGAGGATAGTGGGGATGAGGAGGAGAGTGGGGATGAGGAGGGTTCAGATGATGACAATGGGGATGACGACAGAGATGACAGAGGTGGGGAGTAGAGGCTAGTGAGAGTTAGGCCAGTGAGACATAGGCCAGACTTATTGGGCAATGTCCAGATTATGCAGAGGCCTAGGACTAGTATTGGATAGAGCATAGTGATCAGGGTTGTGTCTATGTCTCAGTAGGGATAGATAGATACTCCGCAGGCCCAAGTGCAAATGCTTCAGGATCAACAGGTGAAGTGGTAGAGCTAGTTGGCTCAGGCTCAAAGTGTTGTAGTGTAGTTATAGGCACAGCTAGCGGAAGCACATGCATAGGCTCGGGTATAGGCATAGGTACAAGTAGCTCCTCCTACCTTAGGCCCATAGGTAGCCCAATTGATAGCAGAGAGGGATTCTTTTAGATGGCGGGCAGTGGAGGCAAAGGGTGTGGCACAGAGACTCATGGGCACCGTTGAGAGTGCATCCTTATGAGAGGCCATTGCAGAGGGATTCAAGATGGTGAGGGAGGCTGAGTACTAGCAAGTGAAGTATGAGGAGTTATGTCCTCTCGACCACAAAGAGCCTTACCCTCGGTCTCATAGTAGGAGTAGGAGTAGATCACAAATGGCTACATAGAGCAGAGGGGTTATAGGGCCTCGACGAGATCCGGATGCAGGGATGAGTGGCAGGCCATCATCCTCGAGACTAGCTCCATCTTGGGGGTCCACCAGCCAGCCTTGAGTTATTGATTCAGGATTTATTGATGTATCTGAGCATGCATATTGTTTTTTATCATATCTCATGTACCTCTCTATAGTGTTTAGTTTCATTGGACATTGGACATTTGTATTTAGTTTTGATGAGTGATGATATGCAGTGGCGATGAGTTTTGATGATGTGTTTCTTTGATGTGATGATGATATGGATATGTATGTGTGATGAGATGGATTTTTATATGTATGTTAATGATTTGATGAATAACATGATATGTAGGATGATTTATGATATGCTTATGATGATGATTTATGATGCATACTAATGATGTCATGCAGGTGGATGACCTATCATGTGATTAATGAAAATATGCAATGGGATATTTGAAATCCTTACAATTTGTTGGAAAATGATGTGGAAATGTAATGTATGTATGAAATTTGTGTTTTTGGATTTTTCAAATTACAATAAATAATGATGATATGATGGAGAATGGATGTTGAGTCTATGAAATGTATCATGAATTTGTAATATGTAGAAGAAAAGATATGAAATGATAGGTGATATGGATCAAATGTTATGTGAAAAATGACAAATGATATGATATGAAAATGATAAATGGTTAAAGATGGGATATGAATGTAAAATGATAAATGATATGAAATGATTAATAATAATGAAATGTATGATAAGGTTAATAAATGAAATGATAAAATGAAATGAAATGATATGATAATAATAAAATGAAATGTATGATAATAAATGATGAAATGAAATGATATGAAAATGAATAAATGAAATGATAAAATGAAATGAAATGATATGATAAAATGAAATGAAATGAGATGATAAATGATATGAAATGATATGATAGAATGAAATGATAAAACGCTAATGAAATGATATGATAAAATGAAATGAGATGATAAATGATATGAAATGATATGATAAAATGAAATGATAAAAATGAAATGATATGATAAAATGAAATGAAACGATATGATAAAATGAAATGAAATGAGATGATAAATGATATGAAATGATATGATAAAATGCTAATGAAATGATATGATAAGTAAGATGTTAATGATATGAAATGATTGATAATATGAAAGACAAAAATGATATGAAATACTTAAGGGATAAATGAATGATATGAAATGTTAAAGGAGCCCAATGATTATACAAAATGAGAATGATCAATGGCATGCAATGAACTGATATGAAAAATGATAAATGAAATGATAATGCATCATGATGGATAAATAAATGATAAAGGATCTAAATGATATGAAGATGAATGATAAAGGATAAAATATATGATATATAGAGTATCTAGATGAAATGATAATGATGATAAATTATGATAATAAAACAAATGTCCAAATGTCCTCCACAACTAGTTTAAAGAAACATGACAACCATTGATGTTTTCGTTCAACCTTCAAAAACTCTGATGCAAATCCAGTATGCAGATATGTACTATGATATGAATGAAATGAAACTAAATGAAACCAACCATTTGTTGAGCCTTCCATTATCTTTTTTTGAATCATCATAGAGTATTTTAAAATGTTGGAAATATGTACAAGCATCAGAGGGGAAATTGGCGCCAATGATGACCTGAGTACAACTTTCATGATTTTTGATATAGCAAGTGAACACAAGCATCGAGGTATAATTGAACTAAGATGACCTGAGCATTTCTTGCATAAAAAGACAAAGATTAACCATTTTTTGATGCAAATGTGGAACTGTCATCAATGATACACTTTGGAAATCATGTCTCGCAACATATTTGCACCAAATTGATAGTTAACATCAAGACAACAGACAAAGAAAAATCATCCTCTTTCCTTGCCACTCTAGTTTAGTACATTATTGAGTGTGCTCCAAAGAGATGATATTGAAAAGTTAAACAACCATCATTCAAAATACAATATTGCTAGTCCAAACATTATTCATATTTTAGACCATCCAGATATGAGTCATGATATGTTGTGTTGAAAACTGGTGTGATATGGATCAATGATTGAATAGTTGTTCATGTGATTTGATTGTTTGTTTTGCATGATTGGATTGTATATCATTGTCTAGATACTTCGGTAAAACCTAAAAGTTGGTTGCCCCCAGTATGCCAATGTTTACCCCTAGTATTGACACAACTTGCTAAGATGAATATGTACAATGATCAAGCCATGGTAAGACGTTATCGCTCTAGGAAAATGATGGCAGTATGATGCTGGTATGGCCCTAAGATGATGGAAAGATGCATGAAATGAAGGATGAGAACCTAAGTGTAGAACATGAACCAATAGATGGAGAGCTACAAATAGCGTCTATTTGCCAGATTTTCACTATTTGTGTTTATTGTATTTTTCTGATTTCTTTTTTATTTCTTTGTATTTTCCTTTTTCTTTTTTTTCCTTTTATTTTAGGTTTTTTCAGGACTTTTTTCTACTGTTTTGTGATTTTTTCAGGACTTTTTTTGCTGTTTTTTTATTTGTTCAGGACTTTTTCTGCTTTTTTTGTGATTTTTTCAAGACATTTTTTGCTGTTTTTGTGATTTTTTAGGACATTTTATGCTATTTTTGTGATTTTTTCAAGACATTTTCTATTTTTTTAATATTTTTTCAAGACATTTATGGATGATGATAACTATTTAAGACATAATACTTTTTCAAGTGCATGTTGTTGATAGGTTTGTCAAACAGGTCCCCTTTTGGTATTGATAGCTTGTATGCTCCTGAACTGTATATGACGATGACCACATAAGAACCCAACCAATTTGGTTCAAACTTACCTTTCTTCTCTCTATCTTGCTGATTGCATGGGTTCTCCTTCAGAACAAGATCACCAACCTAAAAGGTACATGGGTTGACTCTATGATTATAGCTGTGAGACATCATCTGTTGATATGCTTTCAAATGATCAGTTGCTCGTTATCTCTTCTCATCAAGGAGTTCCAGTTCTTGCAGTCGAGAAACTCTGTATTCATCATTTGTTGTGAGACCCTTTAAGGATACCCTTAGTGATGGAATATCAACCTCTAGTGGCAAAATGGCTTCTATTCCATAGACAAGAGCAAATGGGGTTGCTCCTATTGGTGTTTGAATGCTAGTTCTGTAGGCCCATAATGCAGGATTAAGTTGAAAGTGCTAATCTTTCCCTGCATCATTCACAATCTTTTTCAACATTTTCAGTATTATTTTGTTCGAGGCCTTTGCTTGGCCATTCCCTTGTGGATAATAAGGTGTTGAATATCGTTGTTGGATATGGAATCTTTCACAAAGTTCTTCAAAGTCTTGATTCTTGAATGGTTGTTCATTATCTGTGATAATGGAGTTGGGAATGCCATACCGAAAAATGAGATAATTGAGTATGAACGACGAGATTTGTTTGTTGGTAACCTTAATTAGAGGTACTACCTCAATCCACTTGGTAAAGTACTCTTTCACTAGGATGATAAACTTGTGTTCGTTTGATGATGAGGGATGAATCTTTCCAACTAGATCTAACCCCCATTGAGAGAATGGCCAAGTTGGTGTGAATGGTTGAAGTTCTTGTGTAGGAGCATGGATGAGATTCCCATGAATCTAACATTTTGAGCATTTCTTCAAAAAGGTGAATGATACCCTCTCCATAGTCAGCCAGTAGTAACCCATCCTAATCAATTTCTTGGATAAGGTCAGTCCACTTGAATGAGTACCACAAATGCCACCATGAAATTCTTGTAAAGCCTTTTCAGATTCATCAGGTTCAACAAATCAAAGTAAAGTACCATCAAGACCGCAGTGATAAAGGGTGTCAGCGATAAGAGTATAGTGAGAGGATTGGTGAATGAAATTGCAATTTTGGTTATGAGATAAGTCAGGTGATAAGATATTGTCTTTTAGGTAGGAATAAATCTTGCCATACCAAGGTGAATTATATCCTACTAAGTGGAAAATGATTTGGATTTCAGGTGTAAGTGATTGTTCCACCAAAAATTCATAGCGAGTATGATTTTTTGGGAGTTGTAGCAATGATGCGATCGTGGCCATAGCATCAACTGCTTTGTTATCAAGTATTGGAATCTGTATGAACTTAATATCTACAAAGTACTTCTTGAAATCATCAACCATTTACTTATATGGCAATAGTTTGTCATCTTTGGTCTGATAATCATCATTGATTTGATTAATGACTAACTATGAGTCACCATAAACTTGTAGTTCTGTGATCCTCCATTCCAATGCTATCTTGAGTCTAGTGATTAAAGCTTCATATTCAGCTATGTTGTTATTGCATGGAAACATTAGCCTATATGATCGAGGAATGGTATTTCCTTGAGGGGTGACAAAGAGTATGCCTGCCCCTGATCTGTGTTGAGTGAAAGAACCATCAAAGTATAAATACAAAGGTTGTTTGATTCTGCCGTGAAGACATCAACATCTAGAAATTCAATGTGCATGGGATGCTCTGCTTGTAGTGGTTCTTTAGCTAGTTGATCAGTGATAACTTGTCCTTTGATTGCTTTGCGATCAACATAATGAATATCAAACTCATTTAGGATCATAACCCATTTTGCTAGTCGTCCTGTCAATGTAGCTTTGCTTAACAAATACTTGAGTGGATCAATCTTTGCAATAAGATTGATTGTATGAGTTAACATGTAGTGTCAATTTTTTTGTGAGGCAAAGACTGCTACTAGAAAAACCTTCTCAATGAAAGTGTAGTTGATTTCATGACCTGTTAGTGTTCGACTAATGTAATAAATGGCACATTCCTTTCCTATAAAGTCCTCTTGTGCTAATAATTCCCCCAAAGATGTCTCTGTTGTGGAAATATATAAGATTAGAGGTTTGTATGGATTTGGTGATACTAGAACTGGTGGGTTCATTAGGTATTGTTTGATCTATTGAAAGGCCAATTCACACTTATCGTTCCATTTGAAAGGAACATTCTTATGCAATAGATGTGTGAAAGGTAGACTTTTATCGACCAACTATGTAATGAACCTCTGTATAGATTGAATTCATCCTTGTAATGACCTCAATTGGCTAATATTCCTTGGTGGAGGAATTTCCATGATTGCTTGCACCATGGCAGGATCTACTTAAATTCCTTTTGTTGACACTATGTATCCCAAAATCTTCCCAGATGTGACCCAAAAAACACGTTTCTTGGGGTTGAGGCGAACTTTGAACTTTTCCAACCTTGCAAAGATTATGGATAACACTTCAAGATGTCCTTCTCTTGTGTATGAATTTTCCAATATGTCATCTACATAATCTTCCATGAATTTGTGCATCATGTCATGAAAAATTGTAGTCATAGCTCTTTGGTAAGCAACCCCAGTGTTCTTTAGACCGAAAGGCATGAAATTCCAATAGTAAGTTCCCCGTGGACATGTAAATGTTGTTTTATCCTGGTCCTAAGGTGCAATATTTATTTGGTTGTAACCAAAAAAACCATCCATTAGTGAATACATGGCATAGCCACCTATCAGATTAACCATAGTATCGACGCTTGGAAGTGAGAAGTCATCCTTAGGACATTCCTTATTAAGATCTCTGAAATCTGTGCACACTGACACTTTTGTCGAGCTTGGACATTGGAACAATTTTGGAGATCCATTCTGCATAGTTGATTGATCTTATAAATCCCACATCAAGGAGTTTTTAGAGTTCTTCTTTAACTAGTAGTGTAACATGAGGATGCATTGATAGGGAGGGGTTGGAGGAATCACTCACTAATTCCTGCTTTGGGTCTTGCTTGCAAGACCTCCTTGGTGTCTTACTTCACCACCTTAACCTTTAAGACCTTCCTCATGTTTAGGTACCCCTGGTTCTCCTGGCCAACCCCACTACCATCACAATTCAAACTACCAAGTCAATCTTGGTGCAATATCACTAACTCTTCCTTAGCCCTTAATCTACCCTAAAGACTAACATTCCCCAAGAACTAAAGCTTAGTTTTGCAAGGGTGTGGAGATGCTTCTACTAACTTCATTCCACCCTATTAAGGCTCAAAAAGATCCACCTAACTCCATCTTTGCATTGCTTCCACCAAACCCTCATTTAGGGTTAAAAAGGCTACTAGCCTAGGAGCCCCAATTAGGTCTCCACTTCTGAGAAAATAGGTTGTCTCTCCTAACTTTCCCAAAGAACATAGAATATTTCCTTTGGCTTCTTGGTCCTTATGCCTACCACTTGAATATTTTAAAGGTCTTAACCCTCAACTGACCATACGCAGAACTAAACCAAAATTTGGCAAGAATTAGGTCTTTTTAAGCCATTTTCCTATCCTTCCTACAACTGTTAGAGATTACAAACACTAGACGGTTAGATGGAGATCCCTCCTACATTCAATACCTTGTCAAGGCTCATGTATGCCCTCTGCACACCATATTTTTCTAGGAGATGAACACCCCTATGACCCAAGTGCTCTACACTTCTTGTCTTCCCTAGCTGGACTCTTCTTAGCTTACCTAGGAGAAGACTCTCATAGTGATTCCCTGTCTACTAAAGACTCCTAACCCTACCATATTTACAATCATGGAGTCTAGCCACAATCCCCAAAATCACTTGAAATGAATAAAATAGCTACCTACTATTCCAAACAATGCTTGGAAGATAAGTGCACTACTTCCTATATGCTACACAGTGTTAGGATCACTCCATTAACACACAATTTCAAGCAAAAAAAAAAAACCAAAAGAACAACAACTAAAAGAAACAAACTAATTACACAAGATCACTTGAAATGAATAAACTAGCTACCTACTATTCCACACAATGCTTGGAAGATAAATGCACTACTTCCTACATGTTACACAGTGTCAGGATCACTCCATTAACACACAATTTCAAGCAAAAACAAAAAACCAAAAAATTTACACCAATTTATCACTATCTTCTCTTGCATTCATAAGTTTCCAATAATGCAAAAAAACTTCCAACCTTTCTCTTAGGTCAAGGCATACCCTATATAGGTTAACAAGATTATTTATGCCTCCCCTTGGTCGGACATGTCAGTTACAATGTGGCAAAGCTGCAAAATGCACCATTTTGCAACTTTTGCCAATTTCTAGTAAAATGAATTTTTAAACTCATCAAGAAAATGAGTTTCTAAACTCATCCACCCTTTCCACTCCTTAACCTACTGATCACTACTGAGCAATACATACTCCTCTAACTCTATCTCAATGGTCAACATGACCTTCATGGTAACACATCAAACAAAAATTCATCCTAGACTTCCTAATTGCCTAGTGTTTCCAATAATGCAAAAAAAACTTCCAACCCTACTCTCAGGTTGAGGCACACCCTATATAGGTTAACAAGAGTAGTTATGCCTCCCCTTGGTTGGACATGTCATTTACAATGTGGCAAAGTTGCAAAATGCACCATTTTGCAACTTTTGCCAATTTCTAGTAAAATGAATTTTAAAACTCATCAGTAAAATGAGTTTCTAAACTCATCCACCCTTTCCACTTCTTAACCTACTGATCACTACTGAGCAAGAAATACTCTTAAACCTCTAACTCTATCTCAATGGTCAACATGACCTTCATGGTAACACATCAAAACAAAAATTCATCCTAGACTTCCTAATTGCCTAGTGTTTCCTAGGTGCTCCTGCACCATTCTCCCCCTCTCTACACAAGCACTAGGGAATGTGAGGAGAGATCAAGGACACATCAATTCCTTTCTTTTGAAACTAAGCTTCATCTACCCATGTAGCCTCAAACTCTAGCTTGTCCTTCCACTTGATGAGGTGCTTCATGTACACTTTATGCCTTGTAGATTTCTTCACCCTTGACTCCAAGATCCTTTTTGCATGAAGCTTGTCTTGAGTAGGTAAGGCTATGTTGTTTACATCCTTGAAGATATCCCTACTATTCTAATTCATGTCATTGACTGTTCCCTTATATGTGATCAGATCACTACATTGAACACTGGTGAAATCCCTAAATCTATAGGTAGTTCAACCTTGTAGGCATTCTTTCCTTATTTAGCTAATACCTTGCATGGTCCCACTCTTTTCATTTGCAACTTGGTTGATATCCCCTTCTGCAACCTAGATTTGTTGAGGTGGACCATAACATAGTCTCCTACTACAAACTGTAGATCCTTTCTAGATAAATCTACCTTCTCTTTCAACTTTTGAGTAGCCTTGGTGACTGTCTTCTTCACCTACTCCTAAATCTCCTTCATGGTTTGAGAGAAATCCTCTGCATGTCCACTCCTATGCTCCATAGCTCCTAGATCCCTGAGCTCACACACACCTCTTGGGTGTATCCCATACACTATTTCAAAAGGACTTCTTCCTGTGGTTCGATTCACACTATCATTGTAGGCATATTCAACCTGTGATATGACCAAGTCCCATGTCTATCCATACTCCTTGGTTAGGCATCTAAGAAGGTTACCCAACACTCTATTAACCACCTCAGTTTGTCCATCGGTCTAAGGATGGTAAGCTAATCCAAAAGATAGGTTGGTACCTAATATACTCCATAGAGTCTTCCAAAAATGACTCATGAACTTCACATCCCTGCCCGATACAATGCTCAAAGGAAATCCATGGATCCTTACAATTTCCTTGAAGAAAAGGTGAGCAATGTAGCTAGCATCATGTGTGGTCTTGCAAGGGATAAAGTGACTCATCTTGTTGTATCTATCTACCACCACATAGACACTATCAAACCTTGTCTTAGTCTTAGGGAGTCCTACAACAAAATCCATGCTAACACACTCCCATGGTCTATTGGGAATGGGTAGAGGTTGATACAAACCTGCATTACTAGCTCTCCCGTTGGCTTTCATACAAACTACACACTGCTCCACATAGCTCCTAACATCCCTTGGAAAATTGGGCCAATAGTAGAACCTTTGCACTAGTTCCATTGTCTTGTTCATGCCAAAATGACCACTAAGACTACCATTGTGCTTCTCCTGGATGAGATTCTCTCTCATAGAAACTTTTGGAACACATAACTAATTTCCTTTGAAAAAAATTCCACTTTGTAATGTATACTATGAGTATTGACTATGAAAGTGATTCTCAAAGTTAGAACATACCTTGTATGCCTCTGAGAAGTCTTCATCTTCACCATAGAGATATTTGAAACTCTCTATCCCAATGCTCTTTATCTATATTTCTTGCACTGTCAGCAACCTCCTACTTAGTGCATTTTCCACCTTGTTCAACTGTCCCTTCTTATGCTTGATGGTGAAAGTGAAAGCTTGGAGGTATTCCATCCATTTCAAATGCCTATTACTCAACTTTTCCTATGTGTTGATGTAGCTAAGTGCCTAGTTATCAGTAAACACCACAAACTCTTTGGGTAGGAGATAATTCCTCCACTTCCTAAGTGATTGTACTAGAGCATATAGTTCCAAGTCATAGGTAGAATACTTTATCTTAGCTTCATTGAGCTTTTCACTAAAGAAAGCTGTAGGCTTTCCTTCTTGGCTTAGCACTCCTCCTACTACAATTCCACTAGCATCACATTCCACAGTAAACAACTTGTCAAAACTAGGTAATAAAAGAATAGGTTGAGTTGCCACTTCTTATTTTAGTTTCTCAAAACCTTTCTCAGCTTCTTGAGTCCACTTAAACTTAGTCTTTAAGCCACCTTTGATTTTATCTAGGACTAGTGCACATATGCCACTAAAGTTTCTTATAATCTTCCTATAAAACTAAGCCAATCCATGAAAAATTCTTACCTCTATCCCAGTGGTTGGTGTAGGGCAGTTTAGGATAGCTTCCACCTTGCTTGGATTGATCTTCAATGATCCTTGGGATACTACAAACCCAAAATACACAAGCTCCTATTTGAAGAACTCACATTTCTCTAGGTTGATGGCTAACTTCTCTTCTTGCAATCTTCTAAGAACCAACTCCACATGCTTTAGGTGTTCTTCTGCTGTCTTACTAAAGATGAGTATATCATCAAGATATACCACCACAAATATCCTTGTAAAGTCTTTGAGCACTTCATTCATGAGCCTCATGAATGTGCTAGGGGCATTAGAGAGACCAAATGGAATAACTCTCCACTCATACAACCCATCATTTGTCTTAAAGGCTATTTTCCACTCATCCCCATCTTTAATTCTGATCTAATGGTAACCACTTTTGAGATCCAACTTGGTGAAATATTGAGCACCTCCAAGACAATCCATCAAGTCCTCAATCCTAGGAACAAGGAACCTATACCTGATTGTGATTCTATTTATTACTCTTGAATCATTGCATAACCTCCACTTACCACCTTTCTTGGTTGCTAAGACCACTAGTACTACACACAGACTGACGCTCTTTCTAATTAATCCTTGATCTAACAACTCCTACACTTGTCTAGCTACCTCTAGGTTCTAATCTGATGTAAGCTTGTATGCTGCTTTGTTTGGCAATGAAGCTCCTGGTATGAAGTAAATCTGATGACTAATGGCTCTCTTTGGAGGTAAGGTTGTTGGTGCACCTTCACTCACTATGTCCTTATACTTCTCAAGCAACTTTTGGATTGCTCCGGGTATGACTATTTTCTTTGCTTTGTCTTCTTCCTTGGGTTGCACCATAACCACATATCCTTCACCTCCTTGATGTAGAGTGTTAAGGAACTCCTTGCCACTACTTAATAAGAAACTAGGGGTCTTTAACTATCCTTCTTCCTCATCTGACAGTGACTGCAACTTGAATGTCTTTCCATCCTTTTTGAATGAGATAGTATTTTCCTTTCCATCATAGATGGTACCTCTGTCATATTGCCATGGTCTTCCCAATAGAAGACAACATGCATCCATGGGTAACACATCAAAAAACAACTTGTCCTTGTACCCTCCAATGGAGAACTCCACCATTGTTTGCTCATTGACAAGAACACTCTGTCCTTTGTTCAACCATGTCACCTTGTAGGGATTGGTGTGGGGTATTTTCTCTAATTTCAACTTCCTTACTACCTCCTTAGAGATGATGTTATCAGTTGAACTTGAATCCACAATAACCTTGCATACTTTACCAAGTATTTTGCATGTTGCCCTGAATAAGGCTCTCCTTTGCTTTGGCTCTTCTTTGATTGGTTGTTTGATTAGAGCCTGCTAAACATCAGGTTCTCCCCCATTTCTAATTCTATGTGACTAACCTCTGGTGACTTGACACTTATGCTGTCCTCTTGTGCATATGCCACTCACTTTTCAGTATTTGATGAAGATGCTTTTCCCGGGCACCTATAAGTTGGATGACCTACTTGACCATAGATGTAACACTTCGTACTAGAAAAGTATGAGTTACTTCTACCTACTCCTCTTCCTCTATTTGAACCTCCTTGAGGTCCTCTACCTCTTCCATATCCTCCTATAGAAGTTGTTTCACCTCCATGCTCTGTGAGTTTAGACTCTCCATAATTTCTTTGTTCAGTCTCTCTACCTTGGTATCCTCCTCTATTTCCTCTTTGATCTCTGCCTTTTCCTCTGTTCTAAGAAGCTTGATCTTGTTTCCTCTTGCTTCTTTCCTCAATATTTATAGCCAATTGGTAACATTGGTGTATTGTCTTGGGACTTAGAAGAGTCATCTCCTCTTGAATGTTCCACTTCAAGCTGTTAAGATACCTAGCCACCTTAAGATTCTTATCCTTTGAAACATTAGATCTCATGCAAAGTTTTTGGAACTCCTCAGTGTAGGAATTCACATCTTGGTCTCTTTGTCTCAAACTCTATCTTTTCTTGTGCAACTGAATTTCATAATCATCAGGCATGTATGCTTCTCTCACTTTGGCAACCATTTCCTTCCAAGTAGAAATAGGCTTCTTTCCTTCCTTTTCCCTCTTTGTCTGAATGAACTTCCACCATGTCAAGGAAGAACCTCTCAATCTTGATTTGGCCACCAGTACCTTCTGTGCTTCAGTGACTCTATCACATTCAAAATGGTTTTCCATTCCCTCTATCCAATCCATGACTAGATCAACTTCCATTTTCCCACTAAACAATGGTAAAACTTCAAGTGATTTTCCACTCAAAGCCTTCAATGCCTTCAAGAAAGGTTCTTCTTTCAAAATAGGGTCAGGTTCAGGGGTCTTTTCTTCCTCTGCTACCTCTTCTTTCTTTGGTACCCTTCAATCGAACTGCACATCATTCAATGCTTGCTCAAGTTGTTCTATTCTTTCCCTCAATAGCCTATTGTCTTCCTCCTATCCTTCGACCATATTTTTCAGCATGATGGTGGAGCCACTAGACTCAACTTCAAACATACAATAGTCAATCCCAAATCTTTTGCTTGCTCTGATACCAGTCTAATAGGGATGGGTTGGAGGAATCACTCATTGATTTTTTCTCTAGGTCTTGCTTGCAAGACCTCCTTGGTGTCTTAATTCACCACCTTAACCTTTAGGACCTTCCTCATGTTTAGGTACCCCTGGTTCTCTTGGCCAACCCCACTACCATCACAATTCAACCTACCAAGTCAATCATGGTGCAATATCACTAACTCTTCCTTAGCCCTTAATCTACCCTAAAGACTAACATTCTCCAAGAACTAAAGCTTAGTTTTGCAAGGGTGTGGAGATGCTTCTAATGACTTCATTCCACCCTGTTAAGGCTTAGAAAGATCCACCTAACTCCATCTTTTCATCGCTTCCACCAAACCCTCATTTAGTGTTAAAAAGGCTAGCCTAGGAGCCCCAATTAGGTCTCCAATTCCAAGAAAACAAGTTGTCTCTCCTAACTTTCCCAAAGAACACAAAATATTTCCTTTGGATTCTTGGTCCTTATGCCTACCACTTGAATATTTTAAAGGTCTTAACCCTCAACTGACCGTACGCAGACCTAAACCACAATTTGACAAGAATTAGGTCTTTTTAAGCCATTTTCCTATCCTTCCTACAACTGTTAGAGATTACTAACACCAGATGGTTAGATGGAGCTCCCTCCTACATTCAATACCTTGTCAAGGCTCATATCTTCCCTCTCCACAAGGTTTTTTTCTAGGAGATGAACACCCTTGCAACCCAAGTGCTCTGCACTTCTTGTCTTCCCTAGCCAGACTCTTCTTAGCTTGCCTAGGAGAAGACTCTCACAGTGATTCCCTATCTACTAAAGACTCCTAACCCTACCATATTTACAATCATGGAGTCTAGCCACAATCCCCAAAAGCTCGTACACTAGGTACAGTGGAAATGTGAACTAAACCTCCATTTTTCACAGTCTGTCAATCAGAACAACATCTAAAAGAAAAAAAACTAATTACACAAGATTGCTTGAAATGAATAAACTAGCTACCTACTATTCCACACAATGCTTGGAAGATAAATGCACTGATTCTCACACATTACACAGTGTCAGGATCACTTCATTAACACACAATTTCAAGAAAAAACAGAAAACAAGAAAATTTACACAATTTATCATTGTCTTCTCTTGTATTCATAAGTTTCCAATAATGCAAAAAAACTTCCAACCCTACTTTCAGGTCAAGGAACACCCTATATAGGTTAACAAGAGTAGTTATGCCTCCCCTTGGTTGGACATGTCAGTTACAATGTGGCAAAGTTGTAAAATGCACCATTTTACAACTTTTGCCAATTTCTAGTAAAATGAATTTTTAAACTCATCAGTAAAATGAGTTTCTAAACTCATCCACCCTTTCCACTCCTTAACCTACTAATCTATACTAAGAAAGACATACTCTTAAACATCTAACTCTATCTCAATGGTAAACATGACCTTCATTGTAACACATCAAAACAAAAATTCATCCTAGACTTCCTAATTACCTAGTGTTTCCTAGGTGCTCCTACACTATGCATCTTTTTGAGTTTTTGTTTCACCGATTTAACTCCTGGTTTGATGGACAAGTGATGCATTATAAGATCAAGATCAAGACCTAGCATGTCTACATAAGACCAGGCAAAGTTGACTTGATTTTTTAGAGAAATTCCATGAATTCAAGTCCTTCCTTATCTGCCATTAATGCAGCTAATTGTAGAATCTTTGGTTTTTCTAGAGTTTCAAGATTAACTGCTTTTGTAGGCTCAATCAAGATAGGAAATCACTCATGATAATGTTTCGGGAGAGTGTCAAATATCCCATCATCAGTTGCCTTATAAAAAATTTAACCATCTGATACGCTCTTTATTTTATCTTTTGCTTGATCTAATATTGCCAGATTCTAGTTTTCACCATTAGATCTTTCTTTTTTACTTTTATTTGTGTAGCTAGGATACTTGACACTCTCTTGATTAAAGACTCTATGCCAAAAATCACTAGTGGAACAATCATTTGTGTCATCTGTGGAAAGGAAGTTCATGATAGATTCGTCACTTGGGAACATAGGTAGATCGATAGGTCTGGATGAATCCCAATCAATGAGATCGGGATGGATCAGTGGTAGCAGGTCATTGGGTTGCATGAGATCAGCTATGGTTAAGGTCATAACAAAGTTTTCTATAGGATCCAAGGTATGAGGCAAATCAATGATGATACTGTTATCATGATAATCTTGTTCGATTAAATCTGACTCGGTATCACTATAATCATAGTCACCTTGTAGTTTAGATTCTTGCAGTTGGGACCCAGACCCTTCACCTTCGATTAGAGTTGGGGTGTACTTGTGTACCACATCAACCTTTTTGTCCCTCCAGAACTCATCATTGTGGATGGTATCCCATTCATATTCACCACAATCTGTGTCAGAATTATTATCCATGAAATTTTGAATTGCTGTCAAACAAGATTCCCTTGTATCCAACCCTTCGTGCAATGTGAGAAAAATATCATTCAACTTCTTAGATATTACTTCTTTTGAGTTGGTATCATATCCTAGTCTTGTTTTATCTTTTGCAGCAAGTCTTGGAAGGTGAATAGGCTCAACTACTCCTTTTCTCTTTTTGATAGGACCATTACCATCGTAGCCCATCTTTTGCATGATTGAATATCCTTTACCATATTGATCAAATGGTAGTTTGATATTAAGAACTGTTTCATCTTCATTTTTATAGATCCAACTTAAAAATTCTCTATCCTTAGGATCTTCCATAGGGAATTGTTCTTTGATAAATCATCCATTAAACTTTGTATTTGGCTCTGTTGGTGGTTGCATTGATGTGGATGCTATAGATATTTGTTGTTGTGCAATAGAGGGTTGTCCATGTGACCGAGGTGATATAGGTTGATTAGAAAGATAGAGAGAGTACTCTCCTAATCCATTGTCCTTGAACCATAGTTGCTTGTCAAAGATTTTTGTTAACTGACTGATTTGCATATCAACTTTGAGAGAAGTATTAGTAGGAGCTTCTCGATTGTTGGGAACCAAAGTATCTTGACTAGCTTTGATGTTGGCACAAGTTTGAATATTTGAATTATCAGCTGGTCTTGTGATCTCCTATCTGTCATAAGGAAATTTAAGAAATTGATGATATGTGGATGCGACAACTTGCATTTCATGGATCCAAGGATGACCCAACAAGATGTTGTATGCAAGATCATGATCTAACACTTGACAAAAAGTATTTTTGATAACAAGTCCCACTTTGACTGGTAGCATGATTAAACCATTGGACGCTCTTTCCTCATCATCGTAGGATTTAATAGTAGTCTTTCTTTTGGGATCAATGGAGTCCTCAAAAAATCCTAAATCCCAAACTAACTTCATAGTACATATGTTCAAACTAGCACCTCCATATATTAGTACACATCTGACACAAAACTTGTGGATCATGAATTTTAAGTATAGCGATGAATTATGGGGATGTGTCATGGAAATGTCATATTTTTCAAAGAATGAGAGGAATATGGATGAGGACAAGTGTCCCACCATGGCTTGAAATCAATCCACATCCAGATCGGTAGATACAGTTGTTTCAATGAGGGCCTTTTCTAGAATTTCCTTGTGTGCTGGGGAAAGCTTTAGGAGTTCCAAGATAGAAATCTGATTAGGAGTTTTTCCAAGTTGATTGACTAAGTCATATTGATGTTGAGGTAGGGGCACAATGGTTTTTGAAGAAGCACCCTTTAAGACAACTTTAGCTTGTGCTCTTGATGTTGCGTTGACTTCTCTTTATTCCATCTTTTCCTTAACTTTTATAACATTGACCCACTCATCATCAGTGCAAATATGATTTATTATATGATCATTGATATGATTCACACTTTTTCTGGAAGACTCACCCTTTTGATAGTTGGGCAAAGGGTTATGAAATGCTTGGTGGTCTTTGTTTGATTGTTGGTGTCCTTCTATTGTGATGGTGCCATTTTTTATTAAGTCTTGGACTTTATTTTTCAAGGCTTGACAATTATTTGTGTGATGGCCCTTGCATTGATGATAATCACAATAGTGTATAACTGAAAATATGTTATACTTCTGTGAATCCTTACATGCAAGGCTACTCAATAATGAGTCCTTGCAAATCGATTCACAGCTCTCTATCCAAGAAGAGCAGGGATTGATATTGTGGCCCTCAGATTAACCCTGTTACCCCTGCAAATACAATCTCAGAACGAGAGATTCAAAGAGGAGAAGCAAGAATGCCAATCTCCATGAATCATGTTCTTGCAATGCAACAATGAAAACTAATCTAAATGGCTGTAAAATATAATAAACCAAACTAATTTATTGAAATGAAACTTAATCTACATGCAATGTCATAAATGAATTATTTTGCAAATTAATCTACTATGAAGATTAAGCTAAAATGTAATATTAAACTATATGCTCTAAAAATAAGATGCTTATATAATCAAACTAATGTAATCTCAAATGATAAAATTCAAATTTGTAGCATAAGTCTGATGTAAAAATTCGTGATTCTTGAAATGAGAATGAGAGGGCTCATTTTATAGGCAAAAGTGGAATTGAAGGAAAATTCAAAAGCAATGTGGGATAAATAGAAAAATAGAAACAAATCTTGATTGGAATTCTTTTTTTAGTTTATTTCCCTTTTAACTGATTTGTTTCCCTTTTTTTTCATCACAGGATATTCTTGAGAGGATATTTCATTTATTTTATTTAATTTAAGATGATAATATCTCTTTTAATAAAATAAAATAAGATTATGTAATTTAGAAATGAATATTAATAAAATAAAATAAAATTATTTAATTAAAAATAGATTTAATTAAATAGCATCATTTTATTTAAGTAATATTAACTTCAATTAAATAGCATTATTTTATTTATTAAAAGGGATTTATTTCTTTTGATTAAATAAAATTAATGAAGCATTCAAACCTTAGGGAAAATTGAAACATTTGAAATAGCTATGAATTGACTAAGAAATTTGATTTGAAAATGTGACAATCATTGATTTAGAAAGTTGATGTTGACAAATTAAATAAATGGGGCCCAAAGTCTAGGTGACCATTTTAGGTTGCATACAAATAGTATGCATCATTCCATGATGGAGGCTTCACACTAGGTTCAAAATTGCGTTGAGGTGGAAAAGTAAGCATTTTTAGCCATCAATTCTTTGAATGTAGATTCTAAGGATTGACCCAGTGGAGTAAAAGTTTTTTTGTTACAGAAGAATGAAGATCGTTCTATTTTTTTGTTTGAGGTATTTCCTAAGTTATTGTTGTTGTTATCATTTCCATGGTAACCTTGATTTTTGGCATTCCCTTGGTTGGGAGTAGAAGTTTGATTCACATTATTCCTTAGAGGAGGATTGTTTGCTTGATTTGTGACCGAGTTGACATTGTTATAGTTATTGTTGCAAGGAGTACTTGGGGCACTAAGAAAAAATGGCTTAGTAAAGACATGATTTGCATCTACAACACCATCATTCCCTATGTTTTTTTTGTGATTCCAAAACTTAGATTTGTCATTATGATGATTTGACAAGCTAGGATTGTCCTTATCAAGTTTTATGATCCCTCTCTAGACCAAGGCACTCTCAATGGTGATGGAATTTTCAATCAATTTCTAAAAAGAGGGAGGACAATGAAGATTAAGAAAATAGCTCATATCTTGATCTAAGATATTTATGAAAGTGGTGATATTTTCCTTTTTAGGAACATGGCATGGATATCTAGCAAACAATCTTCTCCATCTCTGTATAAATGTAATAAATGGTTCACCAGTTTTTTTTTAGCCTTGCAGAGATCAATCATGGTTATTTGATGTTGTATGTTGTAGGAATATTGTGATATGAACTCATTAATCAATTCCTCAAATGTCTTGATAGGTAGTGTGATTTTTGAGAGCCATTCCATAGATTGGCCTCCAAGACTTCTAGGAAACAAACGCATCAAGTATGTGTCCTCATGAGAAAACTCTAAAGTCATATTTTGGAAGTCCCTAATATGATAGATTGGATCTGATTTCCCATTGTAATGATCAAACTTTGGGATTTCACAATGTTTGGGAAATGAGATCATGTTGAGATGTCAGTCAAAAGGATAAGAACAGATGTCATCAAGAGTGTATGTCTTTGTTGTGGCTCCCCCTTGTAGATCTTTAATTTGTCCTTGTATTGCTTTAATCTATTGAGACAAGGTACTAATATCAGAAAAGGGTGTTTCATCAAGATTACTCTTTATGTTTTTAGTATCAAAATCATGAGGCAATTTAGCTCCTTTGTTAGCTATATACAAGAAATATTTTTCTTTATTACCCTCCAAAATATTTTATAAGGCTTTGTGAAATTTGGGAGCTTCCTCAGCCTCTCTATGATGTTCTTCATACTATTCATCATCACTATCTACATGAGTTTTGCTCATATCCCTATATTTTTGGAATGCATTTTTCTTCTCTTTCAGCCATGTTGTTGTTAAAGAGGGGATTTTGAATCACACTATAAAGGGGATTACTATTCTCACCTTCTTCTTGAGTTATTTGGGTATGATCTTCTTGTTGAATATCCTCTTTTAGCTTATTGTATTGAGATCTTGTAAAAATAGGCATATGATTTTTGAAATGTTCTTCTAGACTTAGATCACAATTTGATAAGTGCACAAATGATGATGTTTTGATCTGATAAGATGAAAATATTATGATATGATCAAAAGATGTTCTTAATTCTTGATTGTGGCTTCCAATGATAAAGGATATCAAAATCCTATTAGGGAAGTTGAATCAATAATCAAAAATTTGTTTGAAAGGTGCACTTTTAAGATTTTGATCTTTGTTTTCAAAGAATGATAAGTATAGCAAGTAGCCTAATTAAGATAACTAAAGGAATTGACCAGGATGTGTTGGATACTCAATGGAAGGTTGTGGTAGATAATCAAACTCAAGAGTTTGATTGTGATTGTGTCATTGAGATAGAGCTCTTCTCTAGAAATATGATTGTGAATACAAAGGCTCTACAACATATTCATCAGTAAACCCCCTAGCCAAATCTTGGTATCTGTTGATGATGTTTTCTGCATAGTAACAACTCAAACAGAATGTGAAATCCTATCTCCCTTGAAAGGTAAATCTCTATCAGCAAGCCTTAAGAGATAACCCCAAGGTCTGCAATGTCAGGTCTTGATAATGCATGAACAACCCAGTGACAAATTTTAAAATGTTGGTAATCATAGTGGGACCTTACTACAAGCAAAATACTGAATCTCAATTTATCAGATCTAACAATGTAATGATACTTCAATCCAAAATCAGACTCAATGATAAAGAAATAACAAAATATTAGGGCTTTAAAGAGATTTCTAAATCTAATACCACTCCTAAAATTGACATTACAAATGATAAACACTGAAATGGAACAATCCCTCAAAACTAATTTCCACTCAACCCAGATGGCTTTGCAATCTCACAGAAAATAGTGCAATCTTCTAAGGTGTTAAGATTTTAAAATAATGAACATTCATTCAAACAACCTTATTACAATGGAAATGAGCAAATCCTCACAATTGAACTAAGCACAACGAATATGAAGTCTAGGCTAACTTTGCAAAGCATCTAACAATCAGTTGGTTGCGAAAAGTATGGACTAAGGGATTGCTGCAAAACTTCAAGTATCAAATCACAAACATTATTGAATCAAATATAATCTAAATATTAACCTCCTCAAAGAAATTTTAAAGATGGAATAACAAGAACCATGCCACACAAGAGAATACAAGTATGACACCAAATCACAATTTCATTTCTTGCATTCAAATTGTCCACTGTAGCAACAATTCCAACTTTCTATTACAAAATTTGCTTAAGAATACCTACTTGCTATCTTGCCCTACTTAATTGGATTCTAACTATTTTTTCTTTTTTCTCTATTCTACTTCTATCTTCTAACCCTTACAAATGAGGCGAAATGCCCAATATATAGAATCCCCAAAAAAACCCATAGACCCTGTAAGAGTTTCACAATATTAATTAGGCACCACTAGACAGCTAAGAGAAAGTAAAATGAATTAAAGGAATACATTAAATGCATGAACTATACCCAGGTCGGCCTGGGATTCCCAATGTAGCTCAGACCAATGCAGGGCGGGATAATGGGGAAGCACAAATCTTGATGTAGTTGGGCATTAACTGCCTTCTCCTTTGTATTTATTCCAATCCAGCCTTTCATGGGCTTTCAAGAGAACCCCATCCAAGTCGGCCACAAGTGGTAAAGGAAAAACCCTAAGTCGTCTTTCAATTGATGCAATCTCCTCCCTTGATTGTTTTACCGACCTATCCTAATCCACCTTATAAATTAGGTATTTGTCAATGATAGCAATGTATGTGGCCACATCATCTAATTGATGCTCAGAAATGGAATCATCATTAGTTGGGGCATAAAATTCATGCCACCACTTCCTCAAGTATTCCAAGCTCAAGTACCTGGGTGTGATCTTCTCCCTGTCACTATCTCATAGAAAGCAATGCAACCATTATAAACCCTAGTTAGGGTGTCATCGATCTACCTCCTTTTCTTGTAAATTTTCTTCAACACTTTTTGCCTGATTTGCAATGCCTCAAACCACTCCCAAGGTTCAACAGCCCTAGAGGAAGGAATAATCTTATCACTTACCAACCTATCCCAAGTGTATTCCATGATAGTTATGGTTTTATGCAGAAGGAGATCTGTATCTTCCCTATCATGTGCCAACACCTCCTTCAACCAATCAATGGCCCTCATAGCATCCTTTTTAGATGAAAGAATGTCCTTAATAGCATCATCTCCTTTGGTTCACACCCCTTGCAACCAACTTGCAGTGGCAAGAGTGGAGGCTTTCATTCTTTCAAGCTCAGTGATAGTTTCCTTAGGCAAGGGATTTGTAGTAGAAGCAGAAGGGTTGATGGACTTCAAGGGCTTCATCAAATCCTCCAAGCATTTCTTAAGATTTTAATTTTCCTTCTTCAAGTCATGCTTGGTCTTTATTTCCTTTCTTAATCTGCCCAAGATGACTACACTAGACCCCTCATAATCCTCAATATCCTATTCAACGGATGTAGGCCCTAGATTGAAAGTCTAAACATTGTAATCCTTTCTAGCCACATCATCTCTATTTTTATCTGAATGAGGGGTGGCAATGTGAACAACTCTGTTATGAGCTTCATCCCTTTTAATCCTCAAAATCACCCTAGCCTTCTTTTTACCTTTATCTTTTCCAATTTTGGCTAGTAGTGCATCCATTCGATGGACTATCTTCCACAACAACTTGTTTTCTCTTTGTCTCCATGTCTAACCAACTAGGAACAATGGATTCCAATTGCACTTCACCTAGTCTCTCCTCCTATTGATCCTTAGCCACTTCCTCACTCAAATTCCATTTCTCAAGAGTTTAATCTGTCTTACCTTCTTTTTCTTTAGCATGCTCATCTTCATGTATAGGTGAGGTAACCTTCACTATTTCTTCTTCTGCTGGAGGCAATTTAACCTCCTTGGTCCCAATAGCTGACTCCACATATGCAACCAAAGGAGACTGCATTATCTTTTCAACTTCTGCTTCTACACTATGGAAATCACCCTCATGGAATTCTTCTTTAGTATCCAGATTGTCCTCAACATCCTTGGATTCAATTGGTTTGCTTTGAGCTTCATGAGTGGAAGGCACATCATCATGATGTTCCTCATGAGAAACCACCGGAGGGAGGTCCACCTTGGGCACACTATCTCTAGGAGGAGTCCTAGACCTCCTTGTATACACCTTGGCCTTCTCCTATGAACTTTCAACATTTACCACTGGTGGGGTAACTTCTTCCTTCCCCAGCTCAGACCTTGCCTTCTCTGATAACTTTATGATTCTTCTCCTCTTAGGTATTGGAACATCAACCTCTGGATTCTACTCTTCAGTCCCTTTCTAGAAAAACTTCTTAGTTCTTGTCCTCTTCTTAGCCTTTGGCTTTCTATGCTTTTCTATTTCCTAGGCCTCTATCTCTTGAACACCTTTAATCTTGATTTTGAAAGGAGAATCCAGCTTACCCTTTCCCTTAGGATCCTGCTCCGTGGATTCTTCAGAGGTGGAGTGAGGATCCAAATCTCCCATTAGAGCATAGGTGCACTATACATCATTATTTTCCAACTCCCATAGCTTATGCTTTAACCCTATCCTAGTAAATTTGATAACTGGATCCACCAATTGTTTTAATTCTGTCTTTTCCTCCTCCAACCAATCCACATCACCAATTGGTCTATCTTTTATGGCCTCATAAGCATGATCCTGGATCAAGTTTCCATCATCTTCCAATTGAACTGACTCAACTAGAAGCTGAGAGAATTTCCTCTTTCTGACTTCAAATTCATCACTGTAGTTGGCCCAGTAGTCCTCCAAGTTGACCTTATGGCTATACTCTTTGCTGGCCTTCTTTTGAGCTTCTCCTGTAATATCAAATCTGGACCTCTTGGAGTGGAAAGATAGACCAATGGTACTCATTTCTTCCTCTAAAGCCTAGGCAGAACTAATGGAAGGACAAGCCTCTCTAGTGCTAATCCTCAATGGGAAGTCTCCACCAAATCCAGTCTTATGCTTGTCTCTCTCGACAATGGCATCAAAGTCACAGATTTGCCTAGTGACCTCCAACAGTAGAATGTGATTGGTAGGGTATCTTGGAAGTCTATATGGAGCTCTCTAGCAACCATCAATCTGAATGTAGGAGAATGTTGGGAACTGAATAAACCATGCCCCATATTTCTTGATAATTTTCTTAGCCTGGTCTGAAATCCTGACATGCTTTGAACCCTGAAGTAACCTAGTGATATGCATGGTGAATGCATCATTCACCCTCCTATAGCTAGAGCTTCCTAGATGCAACTGAGTGTAAACCTCATAGATAATATCTTGTCCAAAGGTACCCCTTGTACTTAATCCTTTGCAAGGGTGGAATCTTCCAAGTCCATAGACCAAATATGAAGTCATTGTGAAGGTCTTTGTTTGTAACACATTGGACAACTATTGGTGAATTACTTCACTAATGACCCTACCCAATGGTAGTTAATCTTCTCTTGTTCCATCCTCACAATCACATGGCACATCCAATTCTCAAACATGCCAACATTCTTCAATCCAACCACCCTGCTGAGAAGAGTGGTGGCATCATAATACTCCTTCTTGAACTTTCCTCTGAATAACTGCTTAGGCAACCTAGAGTAGTGTGACTTGGGCTTCTCCAACCAGGAATTGATAAACTGTTGTGACTTCACAGTTTTTTCATCGTAGAACTCCTGAAATGCCTTTATGTTGAATCCCACCACATTAGACTTTTCTGGCATATCAAAAGTTTGAGCAATGGAAATAGGGTTGAGATTTGCTACAAATCTCCCTTGAGGACCAATTATCCTCTATGTGTCCTGATCATAGTTCCTAGCACACTCGAGGACCAATTCATAACACTGCACCGTAGAAGGGAAACCAACAACATGTGACAATCCTAAATCCCTCATCCTTCTAGTCACCAAAGGAGAATCCTCTACTGCCATTCTTCCTTTAAATTCTTCATAGTCCTAGAGGCCAACATTTGTATCATTCACCCCTGACCAGACTCATGAAAATCATAGTAAAAACCACAGGAAGGAAACGTTAATCCATCAAAACACCGTTAGAAAAAAACTCATGCCATCAAGGTGTTATTATAATTCATATAAAATTATTCTACTAAAATTTAGGTTTCAGAACCATCTACAGAATGTATGCCAGAGAGGAATTTCAGAAAATTCTGGGCCAGATGGATTTTAGTGGAATAGTCATGGAAACACCTACTAACAATTAAATCCGATCATTATCAATCAATAAACTTCATAAGAGATCATAAAATAGCATGAATTAATAATAAAATGCACTAAGAATCACTAACACATCATGCTACTCCCTATTTTATTACACTTCACCAAATTTTGGGAAAATCCTCCAGAGACAGATTTTTGCGAAGGCATAGACATTTTGCGAAATCTAGAAAAAACAAGGAACCAAGGACTTCAGGAAAATTCAACATCAGCAGAAATCCATGGAATGTATGAAACTCTGAAAGTGAGAGGATTCCAGAAAAGCAGAAGAAACTAGGAAAATCCGCCAGAGGCAGATTGTCCCGAGGGAATGGAAAATCCCAAACTGAGGCCAAAAGCTGAATTGCGACATGAAATTGCGATTTCACACATGGCATCACATTGATCATGGATTTCAGAAATTTAAGCCTGGGGCAAGCTTAATATGGGCTTTCTATAGATTCTCCCAACATTCTAAGTCAATTCGAGAGCACACTCAAGATAAATGACAATGCCCTAAGTTAAACCCTACAGATTCTACATTAAAGCATAGACGAGCTCATAATTAAAATACTTCAACTGCTAATTCTAGACTAGGGGATTACTCACAACTCTCAAGCGAGTCACGTCAGAATGTAAATAGATAAAGGACCTTAATATTTGCTTGGGAGGTGGTAAATAAAACAATGTTGCATGACCCTAATCATGAAAATTCCCAAATAATGCAGAGAATTAAACCCAAATAATCCCTATAAGATCGAAGCTCATCTGCAACCATTAATTAAAAGCAAGGAGATTGAGAACATAGCATTGTAAATCCCAAATTGGACCCAGAAACAATGAGTGCGAATAAGATGGTGTCCACAAAGAATAGGGGCTAGAATGCACAAGAAATTGCCACTAAATTGATCAATTCAAGCCCAAATGTCCCAACTCAAATCAAAAGCTCAAAGAACAAACTCTAAGGAGGCATTTTTGAACCCAAACGATGGCAAATAATAAGCATGATGGCATAAAAGACCCCAAAAATAAAGTTAAGTACATCCTTCAAAGCACATACAAAGACATAAATGCACCTGACAAGACACTCAGAAAACCCAGGAATCCGACAACAAGGCAAAATCCAGAAAAATCTTGCCCACACAAAAATTTGTGAATACCAAAAATCTCTGAACAACAGTGCCCAGCCAGAGACCAAGTAGGATCTGGGAAAATCTGACCAGGGTGGAAAATCTTGAACTAGAGTAAAAACCCAAAATTTATTCAGAACTTAGGATTTTCAACGAATAACCTAGGGAAAACACTTAGGCAGTCAAAATAAGCATTTAAGCACATGCCTAAATAAGATAAAACCTCAAAATAAAAGGGCCAAGACACCAAAATGAAAGAGAAAGAGGGTCCCTGCCTTCAGTGGGGCGTATGTGAGAAAACTGCACAACAATATCTATGGAGAAATTGATGGTGATGAAGCAAGACGTTTTGACTTTTATACAAAAACTTCCTTCGTTGCAAAGTTTTCTTGTAACCTAAATGTTTCTTGGGTTTCTTGATCCTATTGAAAATCAATTTCTTGAAAATTTTGGTTGATTTCCACTCTCTAAGTATGAGAGAAATGTCAAAAGATTACTGGACTGAAGATGTTATAAAATCAGATCTGTCAATAGTAAAATTTTTGGAAAATGATAGATGCACTACTCTGTACCTTTATGCATTGTATAAATATGCATATGTGCTAGAGAAATACTTAGATGTGCTACAACAAAGCTCAGATGCACTACTCTATGTCCTAGATGTGCTATAGAAAAATGCTTTGATAGTGACAAAAATTGTTTACAAAATATTCAGTGTATGTGCTAAAATAGGCTCTAAAAGCACTAAACTAGCCAGTGAATGCACTAGAACAGACCTTATATGTGCTACTCTATGTCCTAGATGCACTAAAATAGTTTTCCAAAGCAGTTTATCAAACAATTTTGAACAATTTTTAGTTGAATTTTCACATGTTCATCTCGAATGATCTTTTATCTAAGTTAATGTGATGGAAAACACAACAAACACTTTGAAAACAGTTGTTTTTAAGTCCTATACTAAACATTAAGTGTATGTTCAATTTTTTTTTCAAAAAGTGTTTGCACAAGTTTCACACATAACATAAAATTTAGGAAGACTCACTCTTAGTACTCAAGTAGGTCATCATAATAACCACAACCCACATCTTAGAACTATGTCGACTCACACAACCGTGTCACCCCCAAAGGGGCACCCATGTTTTTTTATTTTCTAGGCGCATACTCAGACTGACGGAAGTGGATACTAGATCCCCTAAGGAAACAGTCCTTAGCAGTTATATGGTGAGTGTCTTGGGGGAAGATTCTTCCCTCCCCTTGCACTGTGATTATCAAGATGTTCAGAAACTGACACGGTTGGCTACTACACTAGGTTTGTAGTAAGTGTTTCCATTTGGTGCAGCAATAATAAACTCCCTCAGGAGACCTCCCAACCTTTAGAACAAAGGCTTTGGGGATGGTTATCTTGTACACTACTGGAAAAAGTGGGTTTCCCTAGATTTGCTTTAAATTTTATAGTGGGGTGGAATAGCTTGGCTTTGGCTTGAACCCACTTGGGTCGTTCCTCTTGGGTGAGTACTTTTTCCCACAAGAGAAGGCCCTCTACAAGATGTAATAAAGTATTAGAAATTGCAGAAATGTAAAAGGAAAGTTTGGTATTCTGATCACCTAGTTAAGGGGAGAGTATAGACCTATTGCCACAAACACAGTAGACAGTGTTATTTTTAGAGCCCAAATCGCAATGATCTAAACTACGTGAAGATGTTGCTTCATGAAAAAAAAATTCAATTTTAACCACAAAAATTCATTGTGTGGTGACTATCCTAGATTGCTTCATTTTAAATCCATGTCTACCCTAGGGTTGCTTCTTTTTAAAAACTAGATGTCACTATCCTAGATTGGTTCCTTTTAAGCCAGAAAAGGTCTGGTCTACATAAGGAATCAAACTTAGAACCTTGTTTAGTTACACCCTATATGCACTACAAGATCATATATATGCACCACAAAAATTAGTAAATGCGCTAAAAAAAATCCTAAAAGCACTGCAGAAAATCCTAGATGCGCTAAAAGAAAATACAACAATTTTTTTTTTTCAAAATTTTAATAAAGTAGACCAAATGTATGCACCATTCTATTCCCTATAAGCATCGTTTTGTTCCCCATATGTGTCATTCTATTCCTCATATGCACCGAAAAACCCACAAAAGTGATGTTAGAAATACTATATGCACTAAAAAAACCATGTATGCGCTAAAATGTAGAATTTTTTGAAAATCCAAATTCCAGAAAATGAAATCTTGTCATAAAGCCTGCAAGTAAATGTCAAAAATGGGGTAATGCCCCACGGTGGGCACTAGAAATGTGTGAGTGATTTTTAGGTGTATTAAATGTATATTAAACAAATCAAAACACATCGATAGAACATTAAATCAAAATAGAAAACTTAAATAATAGAAATGCAAACTCATTATTTCGTCATTGATGCCATCCTATCATCCTCTATCTCCAATTTTTTTGTCAATTCTAGCTTGCTTTCAGATTGTGTGCTAGGCCCAACAAACAGTCTTCCCAGAGAACAAGATTTAAAGATGAATGCATGCAATGCTATGCTAAGACATGATTATTAAAATGCAAGATTATGAAATTACAAAAGCTAAGAATGATAATGATAATGCTAAAAAATTCTAGAATGCAAGTAAGCTCTAATGTATGTGTGTTGTGTGTTGTAGGTAACCAATGCTTGGATTTGCAGGGATATTTATAGAGTTTTTGAAAGATTATGATTGGCTGAGGTAATCAACGGCTATGAAAATTCCTGGTAGATCGAACGGTCAAAGATGGATAAGACTGGAGAGAAAAATAGAAGAAAATAGAAAACAAGCTTTGTTTCCTTTTTCGAAAAAGGGATAAGATGAGATGATAAAGATGAATTGTAAAAATCATCTTTTTGTGAGATTTTGGAAAGATTTTGAAGATAAATAATGAATTTACTAAATTCATTATTCATTTATTGGTGACATGGAAGATTTTTCTTAATCAAATAAGATATTCAATTAAGATTTGGATAATAATAAAAGATTTCATAATTAAATAAATTATTTAATTATGATTTGAAAAGATATGAAAGATATTTAATTAAATAAAATATTTAATTAGAAGAAAGATTTTGAATTAGAGAAAATAAATATTTAAATTTCATTAAATCTAGAAAGTGATAATTAATTATAATAAATAAAAAGTATTTATTTAATTAATCAAGCAGACATATGAATGTGAAATAATTAAATAAAGTTGATTTATTTAATCATGGCAGAAGAATAAAATGAATGAACAATATAATTAAAGTAATTAAATTTAATCATATGTAGAGGACTTTTAAAAAGATTAATTAAATAATAAATATTTAATTAAGTGCCAAGATTAATTAAACATGACCAATTTTACGCATATATAGTACTAAATGGGTCTTTTGGAATAAGCTAAATGAACAAGGTGAAGTGGTCCAAAATAAAGCAAGACTGGTATGTAAAGGGTATTCACAAATGGAAGGTATTTATTTTGAAGAAACTTTTTCCCCTATTGCTAGAATTGAAGCCGTAAGGTTATTTCTTGCTTATGCTGCATATAAGAACTATAAATTCTATCAAATGGATGTGAAGTCAGCTTTTTTGAATGGTGAGCTAGAAGAAGAATTGTATAATGAATAGCCTGATGGATTTCAATTGAATGACAAAGAAGACATGCTTTTCCGATTGAAGAAAGCTTTGTATGGACTCAAGTAACCCCCAAATCCTGGTATGCTAGATTAGACAAATACTTACTGAAGCTTGGATTCAATAAAGGTACTGCTGACAACAACTTGTATTTCAAATTGGATCATGATAAAGAGTTAATTATTGAAGTCTTTGTTGATGACATTATTTTTGGAGGAGATGATAATCTATGTATGAGGTTTGCTAATGAAATGAAGAGTGAATTTGAGATGAGTATGATTGGAGAGATGAATTTATTTCTGGGATTGCAAGTTACTCAGTTAGACAAGGGGATCTTCATATCTTAGTCCAAATATGTGAGAGAATTGTTGAAGAAGTTTGGCATGGATGATTCAAAACTTGTTGGTACTCCCATGGTAACCAGATGTAAGTTGACACAAAATGATGATTCTCCTAAGGAAAATCAAACAAGATTTAGATCAATGATTGGTGGATTTCTCTACTTAACTCAGACTGGACTAGACATTATGAATGTTGTATGTATGGTTGCTAGATTTCAGGCTGATTGAAAAGAGTCTCATGTGACTGTTGTTAACATAATCTTCTGGTATCTGAAAGGAACATTTGATTTTGGGCTTTGGTACCCTAAGGATGATGATCTTACTTTAAATGCATATAGTGATGCAGATTGGCAGGAGATGTAGATGATAGAAAGAGTACTAGTGGTAGTGATTTCTTCCTAGTGAAGAAGCTGGTGTATTGGTTGAGCAAAAAGAAAAATTCCATTTCTCTATGTATTGCTGAGGTAGAGTATATTGTTGCTAAAAATAACTATACTTAAGTGATGTGGATGAAATCGATGTTAAAATATATTAGAGTAGTATATGATGAACATATTTCCATATAAGGTGACAACTCAAGTGCGATAAACATATCCAAGAATCTAGTGCTACACTCTAAGACCAATATATCAATTAAGTTCCACTTTCTGAGGGAGAAAGTGAGTGAAAAAGAAGTCAGACTAGAGTATGTTCCTACTAAAGAATAGATTGCAGATATTTTCACTAAGCCATTGCCGAAAGATAATTTTGAGTATCTCAAAGGGATGCTATGGGTGATTTCCCCTCCTGATATGAACTAGGATGCATTAATTTGCATCAATCTGTGCATTTCATGATCATATTCTAATCAGGATTGATGTTTTTGTGGCTACTACTAAGGGGGAGTAGTTAGATGTGCAAATATGTGGTTCAAAGCTTGTATGTGGAAAGATAGTGTTTATCTTTACCATTGATGTCAAAAGGGGAGAAGATTCATGTGAAAAACTATTACCCTTCTAGAGTTAAAAGTCTTGTGGGGAGATCTTGCAAAATAAGTCAAGGAATAAGAGTTAGAATCTAAGGAGTAAGTGCTGATTGAGAGTTGGGTTGATGGTGTTTTTCACATCATCTATTGCCATCAATGCCAAAGGGGGAGATTGTTGGATGTTGTGGTTGTGTTGCTGATATGTGGTTGTCATTGATGTCAACACTATTAGCATTTGATGTATTGAAGATTGTATATGTCGAGGATATTGATAAAATTATAAAAGAAAGTGTTATAGGTTCCCAGTGGAACTATGAAGGTCATGAAGGTGTCTTGTTCTATACATTGAAGATCAACCATTGTGGAATAAAGGGTTTATTATTGAATGTATCTAGTCCATCCTCCAGAAGTTTTAGAGGTCCATGTGAAGATTTGTTCAAATTGTGAAGTTTTGTGTTCTAATAGTGTTTATGTGGTCTATGTCAGCGTTCTTGATTAAAGTTGGTATAATTTTGGTAATTCTAGCTATTGTAGATGTTTCTCTATTATTTCTTGGTGCTCATGGATGTTTCTAGGATTTTCTCTATCTTTGTGGTACATCCACATTGATCGTTGTGCTCATGGTCAAAGATTTTTTCTTGGTATGTTTGGGTTTTCATGTTCTTAGCCAACATGATAGGTGTAATGTGTTGTGGATCCTTGGAGATTAAAACTTAACTGTTTGGTGTGCTCGAGAATATTGATTTGGGTCTTATCATGATATTAGTTGACTATGTTTGATACACATTGAAAATTTATTTGTAAATTTGGGCTAACATTAAAAATATGTTTTATATTTCTAGCTAAGTTGTTGATGTAATCTCATGTTGCAAATATATAAGAGTGATTGTTTCATCAATGTAAAGTGTGCTCGGTGTGCTCCTATGTGTGTATGTGTGAATATCATTCGATTGTAGAGTAGAGTGTGAAGAAGATTGAGCCAAGTGTGAAGAATTTTGAGCGAAGAGTGAAGAATGTTTTTCTATGCTTAACTAGAACTGTAATCAGGGTTGCATAGAAGCTATTTTCTCAATTCACAATTTGGATGGTTTTAATCCAAACACTTCTTTGTATAGTGAGTCCTCTTTTGTATTTGAGTAGTGAGCTCTAGGAAGTGTGCTTGAATGTATGTGCATTCCCATTATTTCTCATTATACTTGTAAAAGTTATAATATTGTGGACTAACATCCACAGTGGTTTTTCCCCTACTAGGGTTTCCACATAAAAAATCTTGGCATTCTCTATGTTTTTGATGTGTTGAATGTTTATGGTTTCTTGTTTATTCATCAGATCTGATATTGAGTTAAATAAATTTTGAAAAGGTTTAAATATTTTGTGATAACTGATTCACCCCCCTCTTAGCTGTTTGTCCTTATTTTTCCAATAGGTATAGTAGAGGACCTTGTGGTAACTCTAGAATCATGGGAGTACCCAATAAATTTCATGATTCTTTCTCCTAAAGCCACACTAGGCGGGTACCCCATCATTCTTGGAAGGTCTTGGTTAGCAACAACAGATGCCTATGTTGGATGTAGGACAAGAAACATGACCATTTCTGATGGAAAGAGCACCAAAAATATTGTTCTCTACCCTCCTGCTCATCCATCCCATGGTATGGATAATCCCATATGGCCACATGTTGGTGAAGAGGCGGAGGAAGTTAATTCTATGACACAACTTATGATGTTATGCAAAATCTCTTTCATGCAGCTTCAAGATGAAGATGAAGTATTGTCTAACATAATTTAGAATCATTGTGAAGTGGAGAAAGCATCATCCTCTCATTCTGTTGCTCTAGACAAGACACTTTTTCCTGCTCTTCTTGTATCCGCTCTTCTTGCAGCCAAACTTCCTACAACAATAGGTATGTCTCATACATTGCTTCCACATGAACTAAAAGTACCAAGCATTAGTGAAACAACTATGGTAGAGATAACCACACAAGTGTAAGTGACAAAAGGAAAATATATACACATCAACAGTAAATTGTGTGAAAAACAACATTTGTCATTGACAAACTTGTTAAGGACCTACCAACATGCATTTGCGTGGGACTATCATAATATGAAGGGATTGGACCCTAATCTTTGCACTCATAGAATTTACATTAAAGATGATTGTACACCAGTGAGGCAGCCACAAAGAAGAATTAATCTTGCATTAAGAGAAATTGAAAAAGGTGGACTACATAAATTGCTAGATGTAGGATTTATCTACCCCATTTCAAATATCCAGTGGATGTCTCCATTGGTGATTGTTCCCAAAAAGGGAGGGAAGTGGTGAGTTTGTTTTGAGTATAGGGAAGCACCAAAAAAGACCATTTTCCCTTACCTTTCATACATCAAGTTTTGGACTCACTTGTAGGAAAGCAATACTTTTCTTTTCTAGATGGATTTAGTGGCTATAACTAGATCCAAATTGCACTAGAGGACTAGGAGAAGACTACGTTTACCTATCCATGGGGGACCTATGCTTACTAAGTACTTCCATTTGGCTTATGCAATGCACCCACAACTTTTCAGAGGGAATTCATTATCTTATTTTTTGACATTTCTCATGATTGCATGGAAATTTATATTGATGAATTTACCACTTATGGTGCTAATTTCAATGAAGCATTAGAAAATCTCAGAAGAGTCCTAAAAATATGTGAAGACTGTAATCTATCTCTAAATAGTTAAAAGTGCTTCATGATGATATAGGAAGGTGTAGTCCTTGGCCACTACATCTCCCACAAAGGAATTCAAGTAGATTTTGAAAAGATTGAGGTGATCACTAATCTACCTATACTTGCAAAAACAAAATGTTAGGAGCTTATTGGGCCATGTAGGCTACTATAGGCATTTCATTAAGGATTTTAGAAAAATAACAGCCCCATTGTATACTCTTCTCACTAAGGATGCTGAATTCCAATGGATAGAAGACTGTGACAAGAAATTTTCTAATTTGAAAGAAGCTTTGACTCATGCTCCTATACTCAAAGGTCCTAATTGGGAGCTTCCTTTCCACATCCATATCAATGCATAAGATTATTCCAGAGGAGCAGTCCTAGGGAAGAAAGAAGAAGCTATTGAAAATGCTATTTATTTGTCAGCAAAAACTTGCAAGGAGCTAAATTCAATTATACAATGATAGAAAAGGAAATGATGGTAGTGATCTATGCCCTAAACAAATTCAAACACTACATAATAGGATATCAAATATTCATGCACATAGATCATTCCATTAAGTATCTCATGAATAAACCTTAGATATCAGGTAGGTTAGCAAGATGGTTATTGTAGATGTAGGAGTTTGACATAACCATTGTAGATAAACTAGGGAAGGCCAATGTTGTTGTAAAATTTCTTTCAAGGCTGACTATATCAAAGGATAATCAGGTCATATATGACTCTTTCCCTGATGAGCACTTATTTTCCATCAGTGTGTAAACACCCTGGTATGCTGGCATAGCTAACTATCCAGTCACAGGGAGAGTTCCTCCTCACTTCTATCCAAAAAAGAGAAGGGTGCTCATTGAAAAATCATTTCCTTTTTCATGGATTGTAGGATGTTTGTTTTACACTGGGCTAGACCATGTCATAAGGAAATGTGTGAGGGAAGATGAGACATATGAAATTTTACATGCATGCCACAATGAACCATCTGGAGGACATTTTGTAGCCAAGAGAACAGTGATGAAGATTCTGAATATAGGATACTATTGGCCAACACTCCACAAGGATGCAGGGAGATATACAAGAAAGTGTGGTAGATGGCAAAGTATGGGCAAGACAACCTAATCTGATGAGATGCCACTTTACCCTCAGGTAGTAATCACTCCATTTGACAAGTGGGGATTATATTTTATAGGCCCATTGATCCTCCATCCAATGGTAAGTCATATATCTTGGTATGCATCGATTATGTAACCAAGTGGGTAGAAGTTAAGGTCGTGAAGCATACAAGAGATAATAAGGTTGCAAAATTTATTTATGAGGAATATTTTTCAAAGTATGGGGTTCCAAGAGAGATAGTGCCTGATCAAAGGTCTCAATTCACATCAACCCTTGTTGTAGCACTGATCAATGAGTACAACATAAGGCACAAAAATTATACTCCTTATCACCCTTAGTCCAATGGCCAAGTTGAGGTAACCAATAGAGAAATTGAAGCCATTTTGACCAAAACAATGGCTATTCATAAGAAGGATTGGGCAAACAGACTACTAAAAGTTGTCTGGGCCTATAGGACAACCTGGAAAGCAACTACAAGATTCACTCCATTTGAGTTTCTATATGGAAAGATAGTTATGATGCCCATTGAATTTGAGCATAAAACTCTTAGGATTGCAATGGACTTGGGGATAGATATCTCTGAAGCACAAATAGACAAAATCATGCAGCTAAATGCATTGAATGAAATGAGAAAGGCAACCTTGAAACATACAGAGGTAGTGCAAAATCAGAGAATCAAGTGGCATCACAAATTCATCAAGGACAATAAATTCCAGCTAGGAGATTGGGCCCTGCTCTACGACTCAAGGTATCAAGATAATGTAGGAAAATTGTAGACATAGTGGCTAGGACCATATGAGGTTGTTGAAGTCTTCCCCAATGGTGTTGTTCAGCTCACCACCATTGACCCTATCAGATTTAAGTTGCTTTTCAATGGTCATTGCCTCAGGTTGTATCACAAGCCAACTTCCAAGGAGGAATTCCTGCAACAATTCACTTAGCATGTAAAACCCAAAATTCTTGTAGTCGAAGGAAGTGGACCTAGTGTCCCTCCTTCTGGCTAAGTGAGGTACATAACTTGTCATAATAAATACTTCCACTTTTGTGGGAGTCCACTTCTCTTCCTATCCATCTCCACCTTTCTGTCTCTTCCATCACACCTCCATAATTTCACTTCATTCCATCATCACTTCACTCCATTCCATTCCACTTTCATTATTTGCTCAACTAACCTCTTAAAAGGTGACTGGTACTTTCTCCATAATATTTGTAATAGATCTTCCAAGAATCTAGGTATGTGCACATTAAGTTGTTATCTCTTAATTGTCTTTTAGTATATTCATTTAATTGCTATAAATTGATATAGACATTCTCCATAGCATGTCATTATTCCCTTCCCTGCCAAATTGTCATAACTCTTGCACATGTAAGGACACATACTCAAATATAGGTTGGGGGGAAAGTGTGAATACTATGTCCATGTGTCTATCCATATTAGTTCACATCAACAAATTTTAAATTGAGCTAGTTTGAATTCTGAGTGAGATGACGGCTTTCATGTGTGAGGTGATATCAACCTCCACCATTTTTATTGATCATAGCCTTCATTGATTAATCCTTTACTACCTTTATTGTATTTGTCATAATATCAAGCCAAAAAAGGTAAAATTCATATGACACTGGTATTGGAAATTCAATAGCATTACAAGAAGGAGAATTTTATTTTTTAGATGAAGATTATAGGAAGGGAAACTTTGTATAGTGATTGTTTGATTGCAGACAACTGAACAATGGGAGGCGGGTTAATTAGAAATGAACCCACGGTTCATGATGCATTACTGTAGGATGCACCTTCCCAGGCCCTATGATTTTTCAATGCATATGGTAGCTATGAATTTATGGAAAGAGATGCAAAGAAGATAAGAAGAATGGAAAGAGGAGAAACATAGGCTAAAGAAGTAAATTCAAAAGAGAGATGAGGAGATTGAAGATAAGGATGCATAAATTTCTACTTTATAGAAGAAAGAGGACAATATGGCAGCCTTAGTACCTCTTATATTAGAATGCATGACTCCTCCAAGGGTCTATGCTTTGTATTTGAAGGAGAAGCATATTTATTTTAAACTAGCAAGGATTGTTTCAAGTTTGAATCCTTCCATTGAGACTCTTGAATTTTTCAATGCTTATCGGATTGCTCCTCTTGAAATGAAGAATTTGTTGTGTGAATTCTATTTGCATAATTATGTTATGACCCAAGACCATGATTGGAATCCACTATTGTATGTTGGGGATGTCCAATTAAGGGCATTCATGTCTTGGATACAAAATGAGATTAGTTGGGGAAAACAGTTGAAGAATTATAGGAAAATTGAATCCAACATTCCCTTGTCCATCAGGGCTGAATCTAAGAATCGAGGAGACATTTTCATGGATTGGCACAAAATTCTTTACAGACCAAGCTATGGTAGTATGATCTTGTCTAAGAGAGGAAGTTTATAAAGAATATGAAGAGGTAGCAAAAACCGCAGGGGAATCTATGATGCGATACTTGTTACAAAGGTGGAACAACCTAATTGATGAGCTAAAACAAGTTGAGCCTCACTCTATGCTGAACTATATTACAACACTTAAGAGAGTTGATATATATATATAGATTGGGAGGAAAAAAGGACAATTTTGGCTTCCACTAACCTTTCAACCACCTATCCTATTGCAGCTTGTGCCAAATTTTAGGTATTACCAGTATGATATAGCTATAGGGAGACAGAAATGGAGTAGGTTGGACAAAAAACAAGGGCTCTATTGGGATCTTAATTCACACACAACAAGAATTGATGTAGGATAGCTGGCAGTTGCAAACTTCAATGAATTAACTTAGAAAAAGTACAACTCTTCCTCTGTTGGAGGACTAGCAAAGCCTTAGGTTGGGGGGAGTGATGAGTCCAATTTATGACTCAATTTTGATAGAATTTTACTGTCTATTTTTTGTATGTCATAGAATTTGATGCTTGAATGTTGATCTTTTTATGATATTTCCTCAAAACCATAGACATTGGGAATAAGCTTATTTTTACAATCTTTAATGGCATTGACATGCTATATGAACTGTTTGTGTTGATTTTACATGTGGATTAATGAATGTCACTTTAAAACAATTACAGATATGCAATTGTTGGGTGTACTAATATTGTTATATAGATATAATTAAAGCCCTACAAAATTGAAGAAGTTTTTGCCAGCTAGTCATTCGCCATAATGGTCAACAAGGTGGTCATTCAAAGGTTAATGGAGGAAAGAATCTCAATGGTGGGAGATTCCTCATTCAAATAAAAGTTGTAACCACCTTGTAAATGGTCTTAATGGTCTTAATTATTGTTGTGCTAAATCTATGTTAAGGAAACATGCTTGATTAGATTTCCACATGTGTGACTGCCTCTCCACTTTTTATGCTTTCCCTAAAGTGGCATCCTCCTAATTTTTTGGAGTTGACCACCTTGCTAGGTGATTAGTTAGTAACTTTTCTCCCTATGAATAAGACTCAGATGCTCCTTCAAAAGAGGTTTCTTAATCTGATGATGTACTCACATTCTTAGATTTTTTAGTAATACAGTCTTGATGCTCTATTGTACTTGTGGTTTCCAATGAATAAAATGATTTTATAAGTTAATTCATCTGAGTTTACATTTTTTTTAAGGAATAATCATCCAAGGGGGCCCACTTGGTGAGAATTCAATCCTTTAGCTTAGTTGTTACTTTTTGTTCAGTAACTAGTTAAAAATTTGGCACTAACTATTCTTGCAGCCAAAGCAGACAGAGTAGTTTCCTATTTGTTTGCTCAGATTTTCATTGCTGTCATGCATTTTAGCTTAGTGTAGTTTTTGGTTGATACTCAACACTTATGTTATTTATTTCCATGTAGTTTACTTTCAGCATTGTGTCTTTCTTAGCTATAGGATGAATATGGCTACTTTGGATCCTTATTGCACATACTGTGCTGGCCCATTTCAAGTTCACATCCCTGGGTTGACAAGTTGAATGCACCTTCATGATGATTGAAATAGCTATTTAGATTAGATGTCCAATCTCTGAATCACAACTATAAGGGATTAGTTGTTAGATCATTGTAGGAGGCCAACACTTTCATCCCAAAACTGCTTTGTCATCCTCAGACAGAGAGTTGTTTGAGGTGTAGTACCGACTCCAAAAACTATCTCACCTAGCCTAAACCTAAAACTTGGGTTTGTAGAGTTATAGAAGCATGTCATAATGCTCCTTTTTCTCGATCTTCACCCCAATACATCCATTAGAGTGAGGTAAGTTAGGGTATCCCTTTGCTTTCGGCTCTCCATGACTTGGAGCCTTGACATGGTTGGTCCTCCTCTCTTACAATAATAAAATTTTGTAAAAAATGTGGTGATTAAAGTCACCTTATAGCTCAAACAATTAGCCAATTTTAGATTCCCAAATCTCAACTATTAGCCAATTGGTGAATATTAGCCACTAAAAAAATCACTAGTAATGTATTTCAGAATGGTGGTTGTGAAATTAGAAAAGGAAGCTCTAGTATTCTAGTTATTGCTGGAACAAGGACATGTGGTAATGTCTATCAACTCAAAGGTAATGGGGCAAAGTTCTTTATGTCTAAAAATAATGAAATTTGGATATGGCATAGAAGAATGGGTCACATCAATTTTGATATCACAACAAGGATAAGTTCTATTGATGCAATGAGATATTTTCCAAACATTACAAAGCCTATCAATATAATCAACAAAGCATGTCAAGTTGGAAAGAAAATAAAGGAAAGATTCAAGACAAAGGAATATTCTACATAGGTCCTTTGGAATTATTACATTCAGATCTATGTGGACCTAGTAGAATTAGAAGCTCATGTGGTGGTAGGTATTTCATGTTAATAATTGATGATTATTCTAGAATGGCTTAGGTTTCATTTCTCAAAGAAAAAGAAAAAGCTCTAGAAAAGTTTAAAGAATTTAAGGCTATGGTTGAGAATGAAATAAATCTAAAAAATCAAATGTTTGACGTATGATAGAGGTGATAAGTTTAATTTAAATGAGTTTAATAGTTTTTGTGAAGATCATGGAATAAAGAGGAATTTTTCAGCCCCTAGAACTCCTCAATAGAATGGAGTTGTGGAAAGGAAAATCAAAATAGTTCAGGAAACAACTAGGAAAATGATGAAGGAACATAATATTCTAGATGTCTATTGGACAAAAACAATTCATACGATAGTCAACATTCTAAATAGAGGTCAAGTAAGAGAAAATAGTTCAAAAAATCCCTATGAGTTGTGGTATGGTAAACCCCCTACTATGAAATATTTCAAAGTTTTTGAAAGAAAGTGGTATATCAAAAGAGATGAAGAAAACTTAGGAAATTTTGGTGCAAGATCTGATGAAGGAATATTCCTTAGATACTCTACAAGAAAAAATCCTTGCCAATTCTACAATAAAATATTGAAGAAGATTATTGAGAGTGCAAGTGTCAAAGTGGATGAAGAACCAAATCAAAGTTTAGTACTAATAGAAGGATATGAATTTGATGAATCCCCTTGTAGTGGAGAAGAAAAGCCTAAAGAAAAAGGAAAATAGTTGACAATTGAAGAGGAATAAGATCTAGAAAAGAATCCTAAGACTCCTAAGTATGTGCAAAATAATCATTCAAAATATTACATCATTGGAGATAAGAGAAAATGTGTGTTAACAAGAAGAAAAGATACTATGATAGAGGAACAAGTAAATTTTTGTTTAGGTACAACCAAAAATAGTGATTGAGACATGCAAACATGAGAATTGGATCAAAGAAATGAAGGAAGAGTTAGAATACATAGAGAAGAATTTGACTTGGGAATTGGTCCCAAGATTGACAAACAATAATGCGATTGGTACTAAGTGGGTATTCTAGAACAAGCTAAATGAAGATGGAAAATTTGTCAAGAACAAGGCTAGACATGTGTGTAAGGGTTACTCAAAGGTTGAAGGTATAGATTTTGAGGAAAAAATAACTTTGGTTGCAAGGATGGAAACTATCAAGATTTTTTAAGATTTTGCAACACAAATATTTCAAGGTATAATAGATGGATGTGAAGTCTTCATTCTTGAATTGTGAATATGAAGAAGAGGTATACATTGAACAACCAAAAGGTTTTCCATTGTTAGAAGATATAAATATGGTCTGTAGGTTGAAGAAAGCATTGTATGGACTGAAGCAAGCTCACAAAGCTTGGTATGCAATATTAGATAATTACTTACAACATTAAGGATTTAGAAAAGGTACTACAAATAGAAATTTGTATTTCAAAGTTGAAGGAGAACAAATCTTGATTGTGGTGGTATATGTTGATGACTTAATCTTTGGAGAAAATAAAGATATGTGAAAAAATTTTGCAGAGGAAATGTAGAAAGAATTTGATATTTCAATGTGTGGGGAGATGAATTTATTTCTTGGTTTATAGATCTTTCAATCAAAGAAAGGTATATTCATATCATAGTCTAAGTGTGTTAAGGAATTGCTAAATAATTTTGGAATGGATAACTCTAAACTGGTAAGTACTCCTATGGTTATTGGTTGTAAGTTAAGAAAGAATGGTGAATCTCTTAAGATAGATTAGAGAAACTATAGATTAATGATTGGTGGACTATTATATCTTACTACTACTAGACTAAATATCATACATTTAGGCTATCTTGTGGCTAGATTTCAAGAAGATCCCAAAGAATCTCATGTTGTAGTAGTGAAGAGGATATTTAGATATTTCAAGGGAACTCTAGATTATGGTTTGTGGTAGCCTAAGGATACTAACTTCTCCTTGAGTGCCTATACAGATAAATATTGGGTTGGATGTGCAAATGAAAAGAAATGTACATGTGGTTGTGCTTTCTTTCTTAGAACCAAGTTGGTTTCATGGCTAAGTAATAATTAGGATTCATTGTCATTATCTACTATAGAAGCATAATATATTGTAGTAGCATCATGTTGCACATGAGTTTTGTGGATGAAGAAAACATTGAAAGATATCAAAGTTTCATATGATGAACCTATTCCTATCATGTGTGACAATACAAGTGCAATCAATATTTCAATGAATCTGATAATGCATTCAAGAACAAAAAATTTCTTAGTGCAATATCATTTCTTGAGAGAGAAATTCTTAGAGAATGAGGTGAAGTTGGATTCAATTCCTACTAAGGATCAAGTTGCTAACATTTTCACAAGGGCTCTTCAAAAAGATACTTCTGAGTATCTTCGGGAGAAGTTTTGGGTTATTGCACATCCTTCTGTCAACTAGATGCATAAGTTTGTGAATCTTTATGGGAAGCATTTCAAGATATATCTCTTGGTATTGGACTGATGTTGAAGGCTACCTCTCAAGAGGAGTAGGTAGTAGTGGTTGTTGGATGGTGTAGTCAGTTGGAGCATATTGTGTACTCATAAGGGAGAGTATGCAGGAAGAGAGTGTAGAAGAATGAGTGTAGGTACATGTGTTTCCCTTTGTTGTCAAAGGGGAGAGAAAGAGATTTGGATGAGTTTATGGCCCATTTTCATTGATGTCAAAGGGGGAGAGTTAAAGTGATTGAAAAACCACGAGAATCTAAAAAAAATAGAGAGCATTGTAGAAGTGAATATAGTTTGAAGACCATAGGGGGAGTAATTATGAAAAAATATTGTATAAGAAGCAAAGGACAAGAGTGATCTAGTATGAAAGTGTTGTTGATGTTGTAGAAGAAGTCTGTGCAGAGAGGATAAAGAGTGAAAAGTTGTCCTAGTTAGGGGGAGTAATATTTATTGCAATATTGCTATAAGTTACTTTTGTTATTGGTGGTTTTTCAAAAAGTAGGTGTGAAAGCAAGTGTTGCCATCAATGAAAAAGGGGGATATTGTTGGAAGGTTGTGTTGTTTGTGAGTTTCTTGGGTGTTTTCATTAATGTTAACCCTGTGTATGAAGAGAGTGTTGATGATGTTTTCTACATAGCAACAACTCAGACAGAATGTGAAATCCTATCTCCCTTGAAAAGTAAATCTCTATCAGCAAGCCTCAAGAGATAACCCCAAGGTTTCCAATGTCAGGTCATGACAATGCATGAACAACCCAGTGATAATATGTGAAAATGTTGGTAATCATAGTGGGACCTTACTACAAGCAAAATACTGAATCTCAATTTATCAGATCTAATAATGTAGTGATACTTCAATTCAAAATCCGACTCAATGATAAAGAAATAACAAAAGATTAGGGATTTAAAGAGATTTTTAAATCTAATACTACTCTTAAGATTGAAAATGAAAATGATAAACACCCAAATGGACCAATCCCTCAAAACTAATTTCCACTCGACCCAGATGGATCTGCAATCTCACAAAAATTAGTGCAATCTTCTAAGGTGTTAAGATTTTCAAATCATGAAAACTCATTCAAACAACCCTATTACAATTGAAATGAAAAAATCCTCACAATTGAACTAAGCACAACGAATATGAAGTCTAGGCTAACTTTGCAAAGCAACTAACAATCAGTTGGTTACGAAAAGTATGGACTAAGGGATTGCTGCAACACTTCAAGTATCAAATCACAAATATTATTGAATCGAATTTGATCTAAATATTAATCTCCTCAAAGAAATTTTAAAGATGGAATAACAAGAGCCATGCAAGACAAGAGAATACAAGTATGGCACCAAATCACAATGTCATTTCTTGCATTCAAATTGTCCACTATAGCAAAAATTCCAGCTTTCTCTTACAACATTTCCTTAAGAATACCTACTCGCAATATTTTCCTACTTAATTTGCTTCTAACTATTTTTTTTGCTTTATTCTACTTCTATCTTCTAACCCTTACAAATGAGGCAAAATGCCCAATATATAGAATCCCCTCAAAAACCCGTCGGCCCAGCAAGAGTTTCACAATATTAATTAGGCACCACCAGTCGACTAAGAGAAATTCAAATGAAATAAATGAATGCATTAAATACATGAACTACACCTAGGTTGGCTCAGGATTCCAAATGTAGCTTGGACCAATGCAGGGCAGGATAATGGGGAAGCACAAATCTCGATGTAGTTGGGCATTAACTGCCTTCTACTTTGTCTTTATTCTAATCCAGCCTTTCATGGACTTTCAAGAGCACCCCATCCAAGTCGGCCATAGTTGGTAAAGGAAAAACCCTAGGTCATCTTTCAATTGATGCAATCTCCTACCTTAATTTTTTTACTGACCTATCCCAATCAGCTTATAAGTTAGGTATTTGTCAATGGCATCAATGTATGTGGCCGCATCATCTAACTAATGCTCAAAAATAGAATCATCATTAGTTGGGGCATAAATATCATGCCACCACTTCCTCAACTGTTCCGAGATAAAGTACTTGGGTGCGATCTTCCTTCTCCCTGTCACTATCTCACAGAAAGCAATGCAACCATTATAAACCCTAGTTAGGGTTTCATCGATCTGTCTCCTTTGTTTGTAAATTTTCTTCAACACTTTCTACCTGATTTGCAATGCCTCAAACCACTCCCAAGGTTTGGAAGCCCTAGAGGAAGGAAGAATCTTATCACTTACCAACCTATCCTTAGTGTATTCTATGATAGTTATAGTTTTCTATAGAAGGAGATCGGTATCTTCCCTATCTTGTGCCAACACCTCCTTCAACTGATCAATAGCCCTCACAACATCCTTCCCAGATGAAGGAATTTCCTTAATAGCATCATCTCCTTTAGTTCACTCCCCTTGCAACCAAATTGTAGTGGCAAGAGTGGAGGCTTTCATTCTTTCAAGCTCAGTGATAGTTTCCTTAGGCAAGGGATTTGTAAGAGAAGCAGAAGGGTTGATGGACTACAAGGGCTTCACCAAATCCTCCAAGCGTTTCTTAATATTTTCATTTTCCTTCTTCAACTCATGTTTGGTCTTTATTTCCTTCCTCAACCTACCCATGATGACTGCACTAGAACCCTCATAATCTTCAATATCCTATTAAGCAAAAGTAGGCCCCAAGTTAAAAGTCTTCACATTATAATCCTTTCCAGCCACATTATCCTTGTTTTTATCTAGCACAGGGGTGGCAATGGGAACAACTCTATTATGAGCTTCATCTCTTTCAATATTTGAGATAACCCTAGCCTTCTTTTTACCTTCATCTTTTACTAATCTTAGCTAGTAACTCATCCCAATTCGGTGGACTATCTTCCACAACAACCTTCTTTCTCCTTATTTCTTTCTCTAACCAACCAGGAATAGTGGATTTCAATTGCACTTCACCTAGTATCTCCTCTTGTTGATCCTTAGCCACTTCCTCACTCAAATTTCGTTTCTTAGGAGTTTCATCTATCTTACCTTCCTTTTCTTTAGCATGCTCATCTTCATGTATAGGTGAGGGAACCTTCATTGTTTCTTCTTCTGCTGGAGGCAATTTAACCTCCTCAATCCCAACAAGTGACTCTGCATATGCAACCAAAGGATACTGCATCATCTTTTCAACTTTTGATTCTACGCTATGGAGATCACCCTCATGGAATTCTTCTTCTTTTGTATTCGGATAATCCTCAACATCCTTGGATTCAATTGGTCTGCTTTGAACTTCATAAGTGGAAGGCACATCATCATGTTGTTCCTCATGAGAAACCACCAGAGGGAGGTCCACCTTGGGCACACTATCCCTAGGAGAAGGAGTCCTAGACCTCCTTGTATACACCTTGGCCTTCTCCTCTGAACTTTCAACATTTACCACTAGTGGGGTAACTTCTTCCTTCCCTAGCTTAGAGCTTTCCTTCTTTGAAAATTTATTATTCTTCTCCTCTTAGGTATTGGAACATCACTCTTTGGATTCTGCTCTTCAGTCCCTTTCTGGCTAGACTTCTTGGTTCTTGTCCTCTTCTTAGCCTTTGTCTTTCTTTGCTTTTCTATTTCCTAGGCCTCTGTCTCTTGAACACATTTAATCTTGATTTTCAAAGGAGAATCGAGCTTACCCTTTCCCTTAGGATCTTGATCAGTAGATTCTTCAAAGGTGGAGTGTGGATCCAAATCTCCCATTAGAACATAGGTGCACTATACACCATCATTTTCCAACTCCCATAGCTTATGCTTTAGCCACATCCTAATAAATTTGATAACTGAATCCACCAGTTGTTTTAATTTTGTCTTTTCCTCTTCCAACCAATCCACATCACCAATTGGTCTGTCTTTTATGGCCTCGTATGCATGATCCTGGATCAAGTTTCCATCAACATCAAGTTGGTCTGGCATTGCCTTCACATTGTATAGTTAGACTGATTCAACAGAAAGGTGAGAAAAATTCTTCTTTCTAACTTCAAATTCATCACTCCAATTGGCCCAGTAGTCTTCCAAGTTGACCTTATGGCTATACTCTTTGCTAGCCTTCTTTTGAGCTTCTCCTGTAATATCAAATATGGACCTCTTGGAGTGGAAAGATAGACCAAGGGTACTCATTTCTTCCTCTAAAGCTTGGGTGGAACCAATGGAAGGACAAGCCTCTCCAGTGCCAATCTTTAATGGGAAGTCTCCACCAAAACCAATCTTATGCTTGTCCCTCTTAACAATGCCATCAAAGTCACAAATCTTCCTAGTGACTTCCAAAAGTATGATGTGATTAGTAGGATATCTTGGAATTTTGTATGGAGCCCTTTGGAAACCATAAATTCAAATTTAGGATAAGGTTAGGAACTGAATAAACCATGCCCCATACTTCTTGATGAGTTCCTTTGCTTGATCTGAAATCCTCACATGCTCTGCACCTTTAAGCAATCTAGTAATGTGCATGGTGAATGCATCATTCACCCTCCTATAGCTTGAGCTTCCTAAATAAAATTGAGGGTAAACCTCATAGATGATATCCTTTCCAAAGGTGGCCCTCATACTCAATTCTTTATAGGGGTGGAATCTAGCAAGTGCATAGACCAAATATGAAGTCATTGTGAAGGTCCTTGTTTGCAACACATTGGACAATTGCTCGTGAATTACTTCACTGATGACTCCTGCCCAATGGTAGTTAATCTTCTCCTGCTCCATCCTAACAATCGCATGGCACATCCAATTCTCAAACATCCCAGCACTCTTCAATCCCACGACCCTGCTAAGAAACATGATGGCATCATAGTACTCCTTTTTGAACTTTGCTCTGAATAACTACTTGGGCAACTTGGAATAGTGAGACTTGGACTTCTATAACCAAGAATTGATAAACTGTTGTGACTTCACAGTCTACTCATCGTAGCACTCCTGAGCTGCCTTTATGCTGAATCCCACCACATGAGACATGTCTGGCATATCAAATGTTTTGGCAATGGAGATAGGGTTGAGATTTGCCACAACTCTCCCTTGAGGGCCAATAATCCTCTTTGTATCACTGTCATAGTGCCTTGCACACTAAAGGACTAGCTCATAACATTGCACCATGGAAGGGAAACTAGCCACATGGGACAAATCTGATTCCTTCATTCTTCTAGTCACCAAGGGAAGATCATCGGCTGCCATTCTTTCCTTAAATTCCTCATAATCCTAGAGGCTGACATTAGTATCAGTGACATCTAACTAGACAGAAATGATCTTACTCTTAGGGACCTTGGTACTAATGTCCAGCTTAATCCTCTCTGCATCAAACATCGAAGACCCAGTTGTTGCCTTGCTAGACTCTGCTTTCACTCAACATGAAAATCAAAGTAAAAACCATAGGAAGGAAACATTAATTCATCAAAACACCATTAGAATAAACCTCTTGCCATCAAGGTGTTATTATAATTCATATAAAATGATTCTACTAAACTTCAGCTTTTAGAACCATCTGCAGAATCTGAGCCAAAGAGGAATTTCAAAAAATTCTTGGTAGATGGATTTCAATGGAATAGTCATGGAAACACCTACTAACAATTAAATCCAATCATTATCAATCAATAAAATTCATAAGAGGTCATAAAATAGCATGAATTAATAATAAAATCAATTGAGAATCACTAACACATCATGCTACTCCCTATTTTATTGCACTTCAGCAAATTTCAGGAAAATCCTACAGAGATGGATTTCCCAAAAGGGACAGACACTTCGCGAAATCCAGAAAAAACAAGGAATAGAGGAGATCAGGAAAATCTAGCATCAGAGGAAATCCGCAAAATGTATGAAACTCCGAAAGTGAGCAGATTCTGGAAAAGCAGAAGATACTGGGAAAATCCACCAGAGGTGAATTGTCCCGAGGGAATGGAAAATCCCGGACTGAGGCCAAAAGCTAGATTGCGACATGAAATCTTGATTTCACACACGTCATCACATTGATCATGGATTTTAAAAATTTAAGCCTAGGGCAAGGTTAATATGGGCTTTCTATAGATTCTCTCAACATTCTAAGCCAATTCAAGAGCACACTCAGGATAAATGACGATGCCCTAAGTTAAACCCTACAAATCCGCCATTAAAGCACAGAGGAGCTCAGAATTAAAATACTTCAACTACTAATTCTCAACTAGAGGATTACTCACAACTTCTCAAGTGAGTCGCGTCAGAATGCAAATAGATAAAGGACCTTAATATTCTCTTGGGAGGTGGTAAATAAAACAATGTTGCATGACCCTAATCATGAAAATGCCCAAATAATGCAGAGAATTAAACCCAAATAATCCCTATAAGATCGAAGCTCATCCACAACCATCAATTAAAAGCACAAAGATCAAGAACATACCATTGTAAAGCACAAATCAGTCCCAAAAATAGTGAGTGTGAACATGATGGCATCCACAAAGAACAAGGGCAAGAATGCACAAGAAATCACCACTAAATCAATCAATTCAAGCCCAAATGTCCCAAATCAAATCAAAGCTTAAAGAACAAACTCTAAGGAAGCAATCCTCAACTGAAACAATGGAAAATAATAAGCACGATGGCATAAAAAACCCCAAAAATCAAGTTAAGTACATCCTTCAAAGCACGTACAAAGACATAAATGTGCTCAACAAGACACTCAGAAAACCTAGGAATCCAACAATAGGGAAGAATCCAAAAAAATTTAGCTCACACTGAAATCTGCGAATACCGAAAATCTTCGAACAACAGTGCCCAGTTGGAGACCAAGCAGGATTCGAGAAAATCTGACCAGGGTGGAAAATCCTTAAACCAAGTAAAAACCCAAAATTTATCTAGAACTTAGGATTTTCAACAAATAACCTAGGGAAAACACTTAAGCAGTCAAAATAAGCATTTAAGCACATGCCTAAATAAGATAAAACCTCAAAATGAAAGGGTCAAGACACCAAAATGAAAGAGAAAGAGGGCCCCTACCTTTTGTGGAGTGTGTGTATAAAATTGCACAACAAATGGTGACTTCTGCTGGAAAAATACTCCAGAGCATTTGATGACGAATAGGAATCAAGAACCCAAAATCCCTGGTTTTAGTCTCACTACCAAACAAGCAAATCAAAATGGAAAGATTTAAAGAATCAGAACCAAAGGATAGACCGAACCTTCCATAAACTAAAAATCTAGGTGTGTGCATGTGAGTTCATTTCCCTCCTTAAGCTACTATAGAAACCGAGTTCAATCAAGTTTGGCTACGTAAGGATTCTAACTTCAAAAGCAACCTAGATAGGGCCTCGCTACTAGTCAGGCATCCATAGCCTCGATGAGGTTATCGCTATGACTCTCCTAAACATAGCTCTACTACCAGCCAGGCATCTATAGCCCTGGTAGAGATATTCAGATACCCCTAATAAGCTGAATTTATTCTTTTAACTTTCAATATTTCATTTTCCTTTTTTTTGATATTCTTTTTATGTCACTTTCATTACAACCTGTGAACAATGAAGTTCACACTCAGGGCTGAGAACCACAGTGGCGTTGAAGCAGAAATAGGATTTTTCACTTGGAAAAACTTCACAAGGATTCCTACAATAACATTAGGATTCTTAAGATATATGAGAGATATAAGATTTCAGAGTACTTCAAATTCAAATCAAAGCCAGTGACCAATCTTCTATAAATATGACATTAAGACTATTGACAATAATAAAGACTTCAACCATCCTTTCAAGATGCAAGACTTCAGTCCACCAAAAAACTACTTAGAACAATTCCAGACAATGAAATAATTGCCATGCAGGTGCGATACATGTAGGCAAAAACAAAAAAAAACCCCAAAGCAAGAGCAAGAGAAAAATAAACAAAACAAAACATACACAAACCCAAAAAAAACAAAAATAAAAGTAGACAGGGAAACCTATTCTAACTATATACAAGACGAGAGCTAAAAATAGCTCAAGACCAGAAATAATGCTTCAAATACTGCCTATTGACAGGTAGCGGGATATCCTCTCCAATGAGAGTTTTCAAACGGAAAGCATTATCTCCCAGAATCTTTGATATCTGATAAGGGCCAAGCCAAAGTTTATCAAAATTTTCATGCTCCCCCTTACGGTCATGGGCTTTATCCCAATAAAGAACCAAGTCAAAAATCCTAAAAGCTTTAATCTTGGCTCTTTTATCAAACCATCTCTTGACTACCCCTTGATGTTTGGCAAAGTTTTCCACGGCTTCGTCTCTCTTTTCCTCAAGGTGTAACAATTCAGCAAGTCTAGCCTCATGTTTATCTCCCTCCTCTTAATAGTTATTAATGAACTACAAAGTGGGGATCCTTAACTATATGGGAAACACAGGCTCTAATCCATAAACCAAGTGGTAAGGTGATATCCCTACAGAAGTTTTATGTCTTGTGCAAACTTCCCAAAGAGCAAATCTAAGCTGGGTATGCCAATCCTTCGGATTTCTTTCTAACAGTTTACAGATAACAGTTAGGAGGTTTTTGTTGGAGGACTCAGCCAGACCATTACCCTAAGGATAATAGTTGGATGCAAATTTAATGACAATGCCATGATCGAAATCCCAATTAGAAAACTTAAATGATGAAAATGTAGGACCATTATCACATACCAAAGATATAGGACATCCAAAATGATTAAGAATACCTGATTTGAAAAAATCAATTACCACATCTAAAGTACAATTCTTGCAAGCAAGAGCCTCAATCCATCTTGTAAAATAATCAGTGACAGTAAGGATATACCTATGACCAATAGAAGAAGGTGGATTGATTGGACCTATGAATTCCATTCCCCATTGTGCAAAAGGTTTTACCTCAAAAACTGGTTGGAGTGGGAGTGTTGCATACTTCTCTTTTGTTGCCGCAGTCTGACACACATGATAAGTTCTGATGTGGTTGTATGTGTCCTTGAAGAGTGTAGGCTTGTAGTAAGCAGCTTTGAGAATCTGGTTCATTGTAGAAGGTGCTGACCCATGGCCTGTACCGTATCTGTCATGAAATTCCAACATAAGTCTTTCAGATTATGTCCTCCCCAGGCATCTTAAGTAGACACCCTCATGATTTTTCTTGTATAGGAAATCTCCCTTCAACATGAAACCATCACTCTTTAAGCGTAATGCCCTTCTCTGTACTACATCAAGATGATCAAGGCATCTCTGAGTTAGAAGATAATGAACAATATCATCATACCACTCGCCAAAAGAGACATCCTCCAAATTATAACTCTAAACTGTAAGGTTAGGGCCTGTCTCTACCATTGTCTTTGTAAGTCCTTGCCCTCTTACGAGCTTCATGGGTTGAATCTCAATATCATACTTTTGTAACATGGTTACCCATTTGGCTCTACTCTCCCCTTGCTTGTATTGCATTAGTAATAGCTTGACTGCAGGGTCAGGGACTATTATGAAAGCTTTGTTTCTAAGGATATAGTGTGTGAATTTCTTTACAACCCTAACGAGGGCATAAGCCTGCTTTTCCACACTTGGGTATCTCAATTCTACATATTTTAATGGTGCACTAACAAATGCGATGGGATGTTCATTTCCTTGGTCAAACTTTTGAGTTAACATAGCCGCACAAGAATTATTAGAAGCAAACGAATATATATAAAATGGTTTAGCATAATCTGGACTTACCTAAATAGGAGCCTCAACAATGGCCCTTTTTATCTCTACAAATGCTTCCTTTGCTTCTACATTCCATTCAACTTTGGCTTCCTGTTTTAACATTGCATTTAGTGGCTTAACTATTTCCATGAATCTAGTAATGAACTTCCTCACAAATTTGATCTTTCCAAAGAATGATTTCATTTCCTTTTTGCTGGAAGGTGGTGGAATCCTAAGAATGGCCTCTATGCATTTTGGATCAATGGAAATTCCCTTTTCAGAGATAACATGTCCTAACAACTTCCCTTCTATTACTCCAAAGATGCATTCTTTTGGATTGAGAGATATTCCAAACTCCCTACATTTATGAAAAACTCTGCACAAGTCTGAGATATGATCACCTATTTTCTTTGAAAAGATAGTCAGATCATCCATATAAATGATGATGCACTTATGAATTATGTCCTTAAAGGAAATGTCCATGGCTCTTTGGAATGTGGCTCCAACATTGATCAATCCAAATGGAATCCTTCTGTAAGAAAACATGCCCCACTTGGTAGTGAAAGCAGTCTTATGTCTATCTTCATATTGCACCATGACTTGATTGTATCCTAAATAACCATCCAAAAAGGACATCATCTGAGATCCATTGACAATATGTAGTTTTTCATCCAATGAGGGTACCAGATATTTATCTTTTTCTAATGCTCTGTTTAGGTTTCTGAAATCTACACATAGCCTGATCTCCCCATTTTTCTTCCGCACTGGCACCAAGTTTGTAACCCAGGTAGAGTGTCTGACTAGAAATATGATCTTGGCAGAAAGTAGTTTCTACACTTCCTTCTGTATTATGGGTTCTAATAAAGCATTGATAGGTCTTTTCCTTTGTCTGAAAGGTTTCACCCTTGGGTTGAGAGGGATAGTATGGGTTATGATCGATGTATCATAAGTATTTAAGTCTTTACAACTCCAAGATACCACATTTGGATATATATGTAGTGCATTGATGATTCCTTGCCTCTCTTTGGGAGTGCACACTTTGCCGATAAAAAACATTCTTATCATCCTGAGTTCCCATATTAAATTTATCACTGGCCGCTAATGGACTCTTTCCTGGTATCATGTTCTTTCTCCTTGACCTTGTCTAGATCAAAAATCCTTTCTAATTGCACCATTCCCTTGGAAATAGTGTTGTTCTTCAAATTGATTACCCCTTCAAGGTCAATCTCTGCTTCTTGGATCTCAATTTCATCAATGATTTGAGAAGCAGAAACATCTGTATTCATGATAAAATATAAAATATGCTTATCATCTTCAAATACCTGGAAGTTGGTAACATTATCAGGTACTGAGGGTACTGGGGTCATTTCCACAGTAAATTTCTTTAGTCCAGAAAGGGACAGAGGTTGCAATGTACTGGCTGCTTGAGCCAAGGAGTCAGCTATCTAGTTCTTATTTCATGGAATCAACTGAATATTGAGGGCATCAAATCATTCAATAAGATCCCATACTTTTTGTCTATAGTTAGTCATTCTTTTGTCATGGAAGGACTATTGCCTTCTAACTTGCTTGACTACTAATTAAGAATCTCCAAAAACTTACAAGATCTTTATTATTTAATTATTCATTGGCCACCTAAATTAAATAATTTTTTGTACTTAATTTCTCCTATCACCTCTTTGTCTGTGCCAATCTTATCTTCCACATCAAATCTTATCTCTTGACATCTCATTCAATTTCATCCCTTGATTGAATTATCTCATAATTCAATCTCAACCCTTCATTTCTTGTCATTGCTCTAATTTTGACCTAACCCTATTACATACTACAACATTCAATCTTGGCCATTAATTAAGACATCTTATTGGCATTCAATCTCATCCATCCGTTCAAAATGGAATTTTCTATAAAATGCCATTTTCCTCTTACTTTTAGACATAAGGAGGCATTAGATATTATACATTAGACATCGCGACATTTGTCATCTCACTTCATTTAGTCTTGGCATATTCTGGCATAGGCATTTCACTCATATTGTCATAGGCATTAGGCATTGATCAAATCCTTCAAAACTTGGTGTAGGACTTAGACTTTTATTTCAGATTGCTCACATGATGAATCTAACAGCAACACATCAACCATCAAGCTAGAAGGTGTTACAAAAGTGAATCATGGAGGTCTCGGTGGTTTTCTGGTATAATAATTCTTTTGTTTACTTCCATTGTATTTTGTAATTGCTTTGGGTGTATGGTCTTCATTGATTTGCTATCATTGAATCTAATCCTAAAACAAACCCTCAGTTACATTAGTGAACCTGACATATTTTAACACATTTTGGGAAGTCTTGGAGTTGGTTTCTTTTTGTTGCAGGTTTGACATCATTGTGGATAAAGCTCTAGTTTCCAAAGATGAAACCATAACTTTCAAATGGCTATATATTTTCTGACAAATTTTTTTCTACAGATTGGGGACAATGTTAGGCGCTTTCATTCCAAAAATCATAGTTTTTGGATTAGTTTTTTTTTTTTATAGTTTTTTTGCTGTTTTTCATGAAAAATTAATTTCAAGAGAAAATTATCAAATTTTTTAGATATGTTTACATTTATGGAAATATCTCTAAATTTTAATAGGGGTCTGTTCTTAATCTTTTAAATTTAGATGTGAAATTATTAGTCAAATAGCAGGTCTTTTAAAATTAGGGTTTCAAAATTATTTGCTTATATCTCACACATAGTTCTAGATCTGATCACAAAAGTTTGTTGCAGATTTGGGATGATATCAAATGACTCCAGTTCAAAAATCAAATTTTTTAGAGTTGTTTTGTATTTTTTATAATTTTTTTATGAATTTTCATAAAAAATTAATTTTAGGTGCAAAATAGCAAATTTTTCTTATTTATTTACATTTTTAGAGACCTCTTGAGATTTTAGACATGTTTTATTCTCTGTATTTTCCATTTTACTATCAAATTTTTTTCTAAAAATTAGATTTGTTGTGACTAGCTAACCCTCTAATAGTAGTTATCAATTATCTTGCTAGGGTTTGTTGTTGGTTTTCTGCATGTGTAGAAAATAAACACTTCAAAGGACACATTGGATCAAGTGGAAAAAATGATGCATCTAACTATTTTTGCAGATCGATAGTCAAAGACATATATTCAAACTATTGACATGTGGTTTTGTAGCTACGTTTGTTGAAGATTTATCTCTCAAACCACTTGTTTTCATTTTTTAATTTAGGAACAATTCTTTTGGTGCTCTAAAATGAATTTTGTTTGAAAGTGTCTGATTGTGTTTGCAAAATGGTAAGTGAGTATGCTCTCACCTTGTGAAAACTTGGTGATCAGAAAACCAGACCCATTTTTATCTATTTTTAACCCCACGACTTAGTATATCGAAGTATCCTCTCCCCTTGCACTTTCAGACGATCTTGGGTGTAAGAGAAATGGTTACTAACTCTAGAAATTGGGTCTGCTTGGGGATTTCATCACCCCAACATGACTCAAACTGGAAACAGAGCTAAAGCCAAGCTACCCCCAACTAGTATATAAATGTGAATCTTAAGGGAAAACCTAAGATTACGAGTACGGATGTGTCATACGGATAGAGTAGTACTCCCATAAACCCTGTTGAGCTTAACCTCTTCAGGCTGGAGTGCCACCTAAATGGTGATTAATCTCTTGCCCCATGTATGGCCACTCGAACGAGGGTCCCAAACTAAACACCTTTGTGTAGTAAGCCAAAAACCTTCTATTTGCTAGCATAACACCGGTTGGTATGAAGGCATCCAAACTTTCACAGTCTGTAGTAGAGGTGATCAATCTACCATGGGAGTTTCATGGGGGTTGGAAGCTTGGTTGGCCTGAGAAGAGAGTGCACTATAAGGGGGAGCTCGTGCAGCCAAGCTTTTGAATTCACATGCTACAAATATGCGGTTGGGGAAACCCACATGGAATCTAGCGAATATTGTCCTGGCCTAACCTAGGATTGTACTTGTCTTATGTGTGCTTGCTTACATTCAAAACATTGTACTTGTCAAGTGCTTTCTATATTTTCAAACAATATGCACAACATTCACAAATCTAGACACAAACTATAAACCTTAGACAACTTAGAATTTTCAACAAAACATCGAAACACAATCCTAGTCCTCATTTTGAACTTAGACTTTGCATTGTCCATCATAGTCCTCATTTGGCATCTAGACTTGGCATTGGTCATTTTCCTTAGTCAACATCTTCATTGTCACCTTGGAATATGGTAACCTTTCTTGACAAGTTTATCACCTTGCATCAATCATGTCCTTAGACAAACGTTATCATCACCTAGTCATCCTAGTCAACATTTTAGGAAACATAGTCTTGCATTTTCATCCTTATCGACAATCCAAAAAACATAGGTTGTCATCATCCTCACATTTAGTTGTCATTCTCATCATCCTTATCTGAGCAATCCCTTTTTATTGTTGAGACTAGGCTTCAGAGACAAAGAGGACAAATGGAAAACTTTGGACAAGATTTCAATCCCAACATCGATAATAACACTTATGACACAAACCAACATTGGAATTTTTCTGACCCATTTCACAACATGAACATGCAATATTCCATGAAAATTCCATCTTCATTACAAAAATCTTCTAAACCATTCATACAAAGAGACCAAAGTGGATGAGTATATGCAGAAGACTTAGAAGCTATATCACAAAATCCTAATATAGTCTCCTTTGTAGAAAACTTAGTCTTACGCGACCCTCAGAGGTATCTAGCCATGCTTGTGGACCAAGGGGCTAAGTTACCACAAGGATTTGACATAAATACTTTTCCACCTCCATCCATCTACCCTCACCATCAACAATCACTTGACATAAATCCTACTAGTAATTCACAACAAACATCCACTTATCACCCTTATCCTAACCTTGACAAGGGAAACCAACTGTCCACTAGTCCATTCCAAGTCTCCACATCATACCCTTGTCCTTCACATACTAGTCCAATGCAAGTACCCATGTCATATTATATGCCTTCATATACTAGTCCAGTCCAAGTCCCCATATCCTATCCTAGTCCTTCATCCATTAATCCTTTTCAAGTCACCCCCTCACAAGCCATATTTTGTCATGGAAAAAATTTCATTACTCAAAGGAACATCCCATTGTCTAAACTTGATGATACATGTCAAAATGAAAGCCCAAAGCATGACCTTATAATGTCACCCTCATGTCAAGAACAAGGTAGCCCATCCCATGACCCTATCTTAAATTCCATTCAAGAAGTCCTTCAAGACAATCATGACATCCAAAACACACCTATCCATGACAACCCCATCTTTGACCAAGACCCTACCATTGACCAAGAAGTCCAAATCCATGACAACCCCATCCTTGACCAAGAACCTACCATTGACCAAGAAATCCAAAATGATCCACTCCTTGACCTTTACGCCATTCATGATCAAACACTTTCCAATCCTATATAGGCCTCGACTATTGACACTTTCCAAAATGAGACACTTGCCTCCATGAAACACATAGACAATATTCCTCAAGCACAAGAGTATTCCAATATGGACATATTTGAAAATGATCAAGCTATAGCTGAATTTACTAGACTGTATGACACTGACCATAATGATAGCTTCGACATCAACTTGGAAGCACCAATAGAATCATTTGAACCTGAAATGTCACAAGAGTAGACCAAAAATATTAGTTAGGAATATGTCCAACAAGACAATGAAGCTAAGACACTTTATGAACTAGGGTCATCTATCTTTGTCAAAGCAGGCTTTCTTGCAGATGAAAATATTACAAGTGATAGTATCCACATACCTAATGATGGGTTAGCATCTTGCTTTCACAACAACAAATACCCTATCACAAATAGAATTTGTCAAAGCATGCAATATCAAGGCAAAGGACTAGGCATACACAAACAAGGCATTCTAGAACCAATACAGCTTCAGGAAAATTACAGACATCAAGGTCTTGGCTATTCCTCAAATAGTAAATCAAACACTGTCAGTGGTACCTCCTCAATACTAAGGGAAACTTTGTCAAATACAAACGTCAAAATGGAGTCCATGAGAAATCCTTGTTATAAGATTGTTGCCAACACCCCGTCCACCCACACCATGAACCGTCATTCCATCATAAATAAACCTTCCCTTTGGAACCAACAAAGACAAAATACATACAAATCAAAAAATAAAAATCAAATGTCAAAGGCCATCGAATCAGACAAAAAGACAAGTGGACAAATGAAATTAAAATGGATCCCAAAGAAAAGTGGATCAAGCAAAGACAATATGTCAAAAGGAAAAGTTAATTACAATGTGGAACCCCAAGACAAGAGGATTCCCACATACAACAAATGTCCACCTCCTTCAAAATGGTCATCAACCAAGGCATCTAAAGGTGTTGGTTCCAAATGCCATCCCTCCAAAATCTTTCATTCACCATACCAAGTTTGGAAAATAAAAATTCATTCATCCAAATGTCCAAACAATCTTTCCACGTCTACCATCATTCGTGATAACCCTACATCTCGTCTAAAGTCCAATGATCCCATGTCACAAATCCATCACATCTTGGCAACAACTCTTTATCACAAGGACTCTCATGGCACTCTATCATGATGTGCATATTTTGATAAG
>VDFB02256132.1:125704033-125748388 GCA_007258455.2 Sequoia sempervirens
TCTCAAGAATATCCTGTGATGAAAAAAAGGGAAACAAATCGGTTAAAAGGGAAATAAACTAAAAAAAAGAATTCCAATCAAGATTTGTTTCTATTTTTCTATTTATCCCACATTGTTTCTGAATTTGCCTTCAATTCTACTTTTGCCTATAAAATGAGCCCTCTCATTCTCATTTCAAAAAAAGAGAAAGAATCACGAATTTTTACATCGGACTTATGCTACAAATTTGAATTTTATCATTTGAGATTACATTAGTTTGATTATATAAGCATCTTATTTTTAGAGCATATAGTTTAATATTACATTTTAGCTTAATCTTCATAGTAGATTAATTTGCAAAATAATTCATTTATGACATTGCATGTAGATTAAGTTTCATTTCAATAAATTAGTTTGGTTTATTATATTTTACAGCCATTTAGATTAGTTTTCATTGTTGCATTGCAAGAACATGATTCATGGAGATTGGCATTCTTGCTTCTCCTCTTTGAATCTCTCGTTCTGAGATTGTATTTGCAGGGGTAACAGGGTTAATCTGAGGGCCACAATATCAATCCCTGCTCTTCTTGGATAGAGAGCTGTGAATCGATTTGCAAGGACTCATTATTGAGTAGCCTTGCATGTAAGGATTCACAGAAGTATAACATATTTTCAGTTATACACTATTGTGATTATCATCAATGCAAGGGCCATCACACAAATAATTGTCAAGCCTTGAAAAATAAAGTCCAAGACTTAATAAAAAATGGCACCATCACAATAGAAGGACACCAACAATCAAACAAAGACCACCAAGCATTTCATAACCCTTTGCCCAACTATCAAAAGGGTGAGTCTTCCAGAAAAAGTGTGAATCATATCAATGATCATATAATAAATCATATTTGCACTGATGATGAGTGGGTCAATGTTATAAAAGTTAAGGAAAAGATGGAATAAAGAGAAGTCAACGCAACATCAAGAGCACAAGCTAAAGTTGTCTTAAAGGGTGCTTCTTCAAAAACCATTGTGCCCCTACCTCAACATCAATATGACTTAGTCAATCAACTTGGAAAAACTCCTAATCAGATTTCTATCTTGGAACTCCTAAAGCTTTCCCCAGCACACAAGGAAATTCTAGAAAAGGCCCTCATTGAAACAACTGTATCTACCGATCTGGATGTGGATTGATTTCAAGCCATGGTGGGACACTTGTCCTCATCCATATTCCTCTCATTCTTTGAAAAATATGACATTTCCATGACACATCCCCATAATTCATCGCTATACTTAAAATTCATGATCCACAAGTTTTGTGTCAGATGTGTACTAATATATGGAGGTGCTAGTTTGAACATATGTACTATGAAGTTAGTTTGGGATTTAGGATTTTTTGAGGACTCCATTGATCCCAAAAGAAAGACTACTATTAAATCCTACGATGATGAGGAAAGAGCGTCCAATGGTTTAATCATGCTACCAGTCAAAGTGGGACTTGTTATCAAAAATACTTTTTGTCAAGTGTTAGATCATGATCTTGCATACAACATCTTGTTGGGTCATCCTTGGATCCATGAAATGCAAGTTGTCGCATCCACATATCATCAATTTCTTAAATTTCCTTATGACAGATAGGAGATCACAAGACCAGCTGATAATTCAAATATTCAAACTTGTGCCAACATCAAAGCTAGTCAAGATACTTTGGTTCCCAACAATCGAGAAGCTCCTACTAATACTTCTCTCAAAGTTGATATGCAAATCAGTCAGTTAACAAAAATCTTTGACAAGCAACTATGGTTCAAGGACAATGGATTAGGAGAGTACTCTCTCTATCTTTCTAATCAACCTATATCACCTCGGTCACATGGACAACCCTCTATTGCACAACAACAAATATCTATAGCATCCACATCAATGCAACCACCAACAGAGCCAAATACAAAGTTTAATGGATGATTTATCAAAGAACAATTCCCTATGGAAGATCCTAAGGATAGAGAATTTTTAAGTTGGATCTATAAAAATGAAGATGAAACAGTTCTTAATATCAAACTACCATTTGATCAATATGGTAAAGGATATTCAATCATGCAAAAGATGGGCTACGATGGTAATGGTCCTATCAAAAAGAGAAAAGGAGTAGTTGAGCCTATTCACCTTCCAAGACTTGCTGCAAAAGATAAAACAAGACTAGGATATGATACCAACTCAAAAGAAGTAATATCTAAGAAGTTGAATGATATTTTTCTCACATTGCACGAAGGGTTGGATACAAGGGAATCTTGTTTGACAGCAATTCAAAATTTCATGGATAATAATTCTGACACAGATTGTGGTGAATATGAATGGGATACCATCCACAATGATGAGTTCTGGAGGGACAAAAAGGTTGATGTGGTACACAAGTACACCCCAACTCTAATCGAAGGTGAAGGGTCTGGGTCCCAACTGCAAGAATCTAAACTACAAGGTGACTATGATTATAGTGATACCGAGTCAGATTTAATCGAACAAGATTATCATGATAACAGTATCATCATTGATTTGCCTCATACCTTGGATCCTATAGAAAACTTTGTTATGACCTTAACCATAGCTGATCTCATGCAACCCAATGACCTGCTACCACTGATCCATCCCGATCTCATTGATTGGGATTCATCCAGACCTATCGATCTACCTATGTTCCCAAGTGACGAATCTATCATGAACTTCCTTTCCACAGATGACACAAATGATTGTTCCACTAGTGATTTTTGGCATAGAGTCTTTAATCAAGAGAGTGTCAAGTATCCTAGCTACACAAATAAAAGTAAAAAAGAAAGATCTAATGGTGAAAACTAGAATCTGGCAATATTAGATCAAGCAAAAGATAAAATAAAGAGCGTATCAGATGGTTAAATTTTTTATAAGGCAACTGATGATGGGATATTTGACACTCTCCCGAAACATTATCATGAGTGATTTCCTATCTTGATTGAGCCTACAAAAGCAGTTAATCTTGAAACTCTAGAAAAACCAAAGATTCTACAATTAGCTGCATTAATGGCAGATAAGGAAGGACTTGAATTCATGGAATTTCTCTAAAAAATCAAGTCAACTTTGCCTGGTCTTATGTAGACATGCTAGGTCTTGATCTTGATCTTATAATGCATCACTTGTCCATCAAACCAGGAGTTAAATCGGTGAAACAAAAACTCAAAAAGATGCATAGTGTAGGAGCACCTAGGAAACACTAGGTAATTAGGAAGTCTAGGATGAATTTTTGTTTTGATGTGTTACAATGAAGGTCATGTTTACCATTGAGATAGAGTTAGATGTTTAAGAGTATGTCTTTCTTAGTATAGATTAGTAGGTTAAGGAGTGGAAAGGGTGGATGAGTTTAGAAACTCATTTTACTGATGAGTTTAAAAATTCATTTTACTAGAAATTGGCAAAAGTTGTAAAATGGTGCATTTTACAACTTTGCCACATTGTAACTGACATGTCCAACCAAGGGGAGGCATAACTACTCTTGTTAACCTATATAGGGTGTTCCTTGACCTGAAAGTAGGGTTGGAAGTTTTTTTGCATTATTGGAAACTTATGAATACAAGAGAAGACAATGATAAATTGTGTAAATTTTCTTGTTTTCTGTTTTTTCTTGAAATTGTGTGTTAATGAAGTGATCCTGACACTGTGTAATGTGTGAGAATCAGTGCATTTATCTTCCAAGCATTGTGTGGAATAGTAGGTAGCTAGTTTATTCATTTCAAGCAATCTTGTGTAATTAGTTTTTTTTCTTTTAGATGTTGTTCTGATTGACAGACTGTGAAAAATGGAGGTTTAGTTCACATTTCCACTGTACCTAGTGTACGAGCTTTTGGGGATTGTGGCTAGACTCCATGATTGTAAATATGGTAGGGTTAGGAGTCTTTAGTAGATAGGGAATCACTGTGAGAGTCTTCTCCTAGGCAAGCTAAGAAGAGTCTGGCTAGGGAAGACAAGAAGTGCAGAGCACTTGGGTTGCAAGGGTGTTCATCTCCTAGAAAAAAACCTTGTGGAGAGGGAAGATATGAGCCTTGACAAGGTATTGAATGTAGGAGGGAGCTCCATCTAACCATCTGGTGTTAGTAATCTCTAACAGTTGTAGGAAGGATAGGAAAATGGCTTAAAAAGACCTAATTCTTGTCAAATTGTGGTTTAGGTCTGCGTACGGTCAGTTGAGGGTTAAGACCTTTAAAATATTCAAGTGGTAGGCATAAGGACCAAGAATCCAAAGGAAATATTTTGTGTTCTTTGGGAAAGTTAGGAGAGACAACTTGTTTTCTTGGAATTGGAGACCTAATTGGGGCTCCTAGGCTAGCCTTTTTAACACTAAATGAGGGTTTGGTGGAAGCGATGAAAAGATGGAGTTAGGTGGATCTTTCTAAGCCTTAACAGGGTGGAATGAAGTCATTAGAAGCATCTCCACACCCTTGCAAAACTAAGCTTTAGTTCTTGGAGAATGTTAGTCTTTAGGGTAGATTAAGGGCTAAGGAAGAGTTAGTGATATTGCACCATGATTGACTTGGTAGGTTGAATTGTGATGGTAGTGGGGTTGGCCAAGAGAACCAGGGGTACCTAAACATGAGGAAGGTCCTAAAGGTTAAGGTGGTGAATTAAGACACCAAGGAGGTCTTGCAAGCAAGACCTAGAGAAAAAATCAATGAGTGATTCCTCCAACCCATCCCTATTAGACTGGTATCAGAGCAAGCAAAAGATTTGGGATTGACTATTGTATGTTTGAAGTTGAGTCTAGTGGCTCCACCATCATGCTGAAAAATATGGTCGAAGGATAGGAGGAAGACAATAGGCTATTGAGGGAAAGAATAGAACAACTTGAGCAAGCATTGAATGATGTGCAGTTCGATTGAAGGGTACCAAAGAAAGAAGAGGTAGCAGAGGAAGAAAAGACCCCTGAACCTGACCCTATTTTGAAAGAAGAACCTTTCTTGAAGGCATTGAAGGCTTTGAGTGGAAAATCACTTGAAGTTTTACCATTGTTTAGTGGGAAAATGGAAGTTGATCTAGTCATGGATTGGATAGAGGGAATGGAAAACCATTTTGAATGTGATAGAGTCACTGAAGCACAGAAGGTACTGGTGGCCAAATCAAGATTGAGAGGTTCTTCCTTGACATGGTGGAAGTTCATTCAGACAAAGAGGGAAAAGGAAGGAAAGAAGCCTATTTCTACTTGGAAGGAAATGGTTGCCAAAGTGAGAGAAGCATACATGCCTGATGATTATGAAATTCAGTTGCACAAGAAAAGATAGAGTTTGAGACAAAGAGACCAAGATGTGAATTCCTACACTGAGGAGTTCCAAAAACTTTGCATGAGATCTAATGTTTCAAAGGATAAGAATCTTAAGGTGGCTAGGTATCTTAACAGCTTGAAGTGGAACATTCAAGAGGAGATGACTCTTCTAAGTCCCAAGACAATACACCAATGTTACCAATTGGCTATAAATATTGAGGAAAGAAGCAAGAGGAAACAAGATCAAGCTTCTTAGAACAGAGGAAAAGGCAGAGATCAAAGAGGAAATAGAGGAGGATACCAAGGTAGAGAGACTGAACAAAGAAATTATGGAGAGTCTAAACTCACAGAGCATGGAGGTGAAACAACTTCTATAGGAGGATATGGAAGAGGTAGAGGACCTCAAGGAGGTTCAAATAGAGGAAGAGGAGTAGGTAGAAGTAACTCATACTTTTCTAGTACGAAGTGTTACATCTATGGTCAAGTAGGTCATCCAACTTATAGGTGCCCGGGAAAAGCATCTTCATCAAATACTGAAAAGTGAGTGGCATATGCACAAGAGGACAGCATAAGTGTCAAGTCACCAGAGGTTAGTCACATAGAATTAGAAATGGGGGAGAACCTGATGTTTAGCAGGCTCTAATCAAACAACCAATCAAAGAAGAGCCAAAGCAAAGGAGAGCCTTATTCAGGGCAACATGCAAAATACTTGGTAAAGTATGCAAGGTTATTGTGGATTCAAGTTCAACTGATAACATCATCTCTAAGGAGGTAGTAAGGAAGTTGAAATTAGAGAAAATACCCCACACCAATCCCTACAAGGTGACATGGTTGAACAAAGGACAGAGTGTTCTTGTCAATGAGCAAACAATGGTGGAGTTCTCCATTGGAGGGTACAAGGACAAGTTGTTTTTTGATGTGTTACCCATGGATGCATGTTGTCTTCTATTGGGAAGACCATGGCAATATGACAGAGGTACCATCTATGATGGAAAGGAAAATACTATCTCATTCAAAAAGGATGGAAAGACATTCAAGTTGCAGTCACTGTCAGATGAGGAAGAAGGATAGTTAAAGACCCCTAGTTTCTTATTAAGTAGTGGCAAGGAGTTCCTTAACACTCTACATCAAGGAGGTGAAGGATATGTGGTTATGGTGCAACCCAAGGAAGAAGACAAAGCAAAGAAAATAGTCATACCCGGAGCAATCCAAAAGTTGCTTGAGAAGTATAAGGACATAGTGAGTGAAGGTGCACCAACAACCTTACCTCCAAAGAGAGCCATTAGTCATCAGATTTACTTCATACCAGGAGCTTCATTGCCAAACAAAGCAGCATACAAGCTTACATCAGATTAGAACCTAGAGGTAGCTAGACAAGTGTAGGAGTTGTTAGATCAAGGATTAATTAGAAAGAGCGTCAGTCTGTGTGTAGTACTAGTGGTCTTAGCAACCAAGAAAGGTGGTAAGTGGAGGTTATGCAATGATTCAAGAGTAATAAATAGAATCACAATCAGGTATAGGTTCCTTGTTCCTAGGATTGAGGACTTGATGGATTGTCTTGGAGGTGCTCAATATTTCACCAAGTTGGATCTCAAAAGTGGTTACCATTAGATCAGAATTAAAGATGGGGATGAGTGGAAAATAGCCTTTAAGACAAATGATGGGTTGTATGAGTGGAGAGTTATTCCATTTGGTCTCTCTAATGCCCCTAGCACATTCATGAGGCTCATGAATGAAGTGCTCAAAGACTTTACAAGGATATTTGTGGTGGTATATCTTGATGATATACTCATCTTTAGTAAGACAGCAGAAGAACACCTAAAGCATGTGGAGTTGGTTCTTAGAAGATTGCAAGAAGAGAAGTTAGCCATCAACCTAGAGAAATGTGAGTTCTTCAAATAGGAGCTTGTGTATTTTGGGTTTGTAGTATCCCAAGGATCATTGAAGATCAATCCAAGCAAGGTGGAAGCTATCCTAAACTGCCCTACACCAACCACTGGGATAGAGGTAAGAATTTTTCATGGATTGGCTTAGTTTTATAGGAAGATTATAAGAAACTTTAGTGGCATATGTGCACTAGTCCTAGATAAAATCAAAGGTGGCTTAAAGACTAAGTTTAAGTGGACTCAAGAAGCTGAGAAAGGTTTTGAGAAACTAAAATAAGAAGTGGCAACTCAACCTATTCTTTTATTACCTAGTTTTGACAAGTTGTTTACTGTGGAATGTGATGCTAGTGGAATTGTAGTAGGAGGAGTGCTAAGCCAAGAAGGAAAGCCTACAGCTTTCTTTAGTGAAAAGCTCAATGAAGCTAAGATAAAGTATTCTACCTATGACTTGGAACTATATGCTCTAGTACAATCACTTAGGAAGTGGAGGAATTATCTCCTACCCAAAGAGTTTGTGGTGTTTACTGATAACTAGGCACTTAGCTACATCAACACATAGGAAAAGTTGAGTAATAGGCATTTGAAATGGATGGAATACCTCCAAGCTTTCACTTTCACCATCAAGCATAAGAAGGGACAGTTGAACAAGGTGGAAAATGCACTAAGTAGGAGGTTGCTGACAGTGCAAGAAATATAGATAAAGAGCATTGGGATAGAGAGTTTCAAATATCTCTATGGTGAAGATGAAGACTTCTCAGAGGCATACAAGGTATGTTCTAACTTTGAGAATCACTTTCATAGTCAATACTCATAGTATACATTACAAAGTGGAATTTTTTTCAAAGGAAATTAGTTATGTGTTCCAAAAGTTTCTATGAGAGAGAATCTCATCCAGGAGAAGCACAATGGTAGTCTTAGTGGTCATTTTGGCATGAACAAGACAATGGAACTAGTGCAAAGGTTCTACTATTGGCCCAATTTTCCAAGGGATGTTAGGAGCTATGTGGAGCAGTGTGTAGTTTGTATGAAAGCCAACGGGAGAGCTAGTAATGCAGGTTTGTATCAACCTCTACCCATTCCCAATAGACCATGGGAGTGTGTTAGCATGGATTTTGTTGTAGGACTCCCTAAGACTAAGACAAGGTTTGATAGTGTCTATGTGGTGGTAGATAGATACAACAAGATGAGTCACTTTATCCCTTGCAAGACCACACATGATGCTAGCTACATTGCTCACCTTTTCTTCAAGGAAATTGTAAGGATCCATGGATTTCCTTTGAGCATTGTATCGGGCAGGGATGTGAAGTTCATGAGTCATTTTTGGAAGACTCTATGGAGTATATTAGGTACCAACCTATCTTTTGGATTAGCTTACCATCCTTAGACCGATGGACAAACTGAGGTGGTTAATAGAGTGTTGGGTAACCTTCTTAGATGCCTAACCAAGGAGTATGGATAGACATGGGACTTGGTCATATCACAGGTTGAATATGCCTACAATGATAGTGTGAATCGAACCACAGGAAGAAGTCCTTTTGAAATAGTGTATGGGATACACCCAAGAGGTGTGTGTGAGCTCAGGGATCTAGGAGCTATGGAGCATAGGAGTGGACATGCAGAGGATTTCTCTCAAACCATGAAGGAGATTTAGGAGTAGGTGAAGAAGACAGTCACCAAGGCTACTCAAAAGTTGAAAGAGAAGGTAGATTTATCTAGAAAGGATCTACAGTTTGTAGTAGGAGACTATGTTATGGTCCACCTCAACAAATCTAGGTTGCAGAAGGGGATATCAACCAAGTTGCAAATGAAAAGAGTGGGACCATGCAAGGTATTAGCTAAATAAGGAAAGAATGCCTACAAGGTTGAACTACCTATAGATTTAGGGATTTCACCAGTGTTCAATGTAGTGATCTGATCACATATAAGGGAACAGTCAATGACATGAATTAGAATAGTAGGGATATCTTCAAGGATGTAAACAACATAGCCTTACCTACTCAAGACAAGCTTCATGCAAAAAGGATCTTGGAGTCAAGGGTGAAGAAATCTACAAGGCATAAAGTGTACATGAAGCACCTCATCAAGTGGAAGGACAAGCTAGAGTTTGAGGCTACATGGGTAGATGAAGCTTAGTTTCAAAAGAAAGGAATTGATGTGTCCTTGATCTCTCCTCACATTCCCTAGTGCTTGTGTAGAGAGGGGGAGAATGGTGCAGGAGCACCTAGGAAACACTAGGCAATTAGGAAGTCTAGGATGAATTTTTGTTTTGATGTGTTACCATGAAGGTCATGTTGACCATTGAGATAGAGTTAGAGGTTTAAGAGTATTTCTTGCTCAGTAGTGATCAGTAGGTTAAGAAGTGGAAAGGGTGGATGAGTTTAGAAACTCATTTTACTGATGAGTTTTAAAATTCATTTTACTAGAAATTGGCAAAAGTTGCAAAATGGTGCATTTTGCAACTTTGCCACATTGTAAATGACATGTCCAACCAAGGGGAGGCATAACTACTCTTGTTAACCTATATAGGGTGTGCCTCAACCTGAGAGTAGGGTTGGAAGTTTTTTTTGCATTATTGGAAACACTAGGCAATTAGGAAGTCTAGGATGAATTTTTGTTTGATGTGTTACCATGAAGGTCATGTTGACCATTGAGATAGAGTTAGAGGAGTATGTATTGCTCAGTAGTGATCAGTAGGTTAAGGAGTGGAAAGGGTGGATGAGTTTAGAAACTCATTTTCTTGATGAGTTTAAAAATTCATTTTACTAGAAATTGGCAAAAGTTGCAAAATGGTGCATTTTGCAGCTTTGCCACATTGTAACTGACATGTCCGACCAAGGGGAGGCATAAATAATCTTGTTAACCTATATAGGGTATGCCTTGACCTAAGAGAAAGGTTGGAAGTTTTTTTGCATTATTGGAAACTTATGAATGCAAGAGAAGATAGTGATAAATTGGTGTAAATTTTTTGGTTTTTTGTTTTTGCTTGAAATTGTGTGTTAATGGAGTGATCCTGACACTGTGTAACATGTAGGAAGTAGTGCATTTATCTTCCAAGCATTGTGTGGAATAGTAGGTAGCTAGTTTATTCATTTCAAGTGATCTTGTGTAATTAGTTTGTTTCTTTTAGTTGTTGTTCTTTTGGTTTTTTTTTTTGCTTGAAATTGTGTGTTAATGGAGTGATCCTAACACTGTGTAGCATATAGGAAGTAGTGCACTTATCTTCCAAGCATTGTTTGGAATAGTAGGTAGCTATTTTATTCATTTCAAGTGATTTTGGGGATTGTGGCTAGACTCCATGATTGTAAATATGGTAGGGTTAGGAGTCTTTAGTAGACAGGGAATCACTATGAGAGTCTTCTCCTAGGTAAGCTAAGAAGAGTCCAGCTAGGGAAGACAAGAAGTGTAGAGCACTTGGGTCATAGGGGTGTTCATCTCCTAGAAAAATATGGTGTGCAGAGGGCATACATGAGCCTTGACAAGGTATTGAATGTAGGAGGGATCTCCATCTAACCGTCTAGTGTTTGTAATCTCTAACAGTTGTAGGAAGGATAGGAAAATGGCTTAAAAAGACCTAATTCTTGCCAAATTTTGGTTTAGTTCTGCGTATGGTCAGTTGAGGGTTAAGACCTTTAAAATATTCAAGTGGTAGGCATAAGGACCAAGAAGCCAAAGGAAATATTCTATGTTCTTTGGGAAAGTTAGGAGAGACAACCTATTTTCTCAGAAGTGGAGACCTAATTGGGGCTCCTAGGCTAGTAGCCTTTTTAACCCTAAATGAGGGTTTGGTGGAAGCAATGCAAAGATGGAGTTAGGTGGATCTTTTTGAGCCTTAATAGGGTGGAATGAAGTTAGTAGAAGCATCTCCACACCCTTGCAAAACTAAGCTTTAGTTCTTGGGGAATGTTAGTCTTTAGGGTAGATTAAGGGCTAAGGAAGAGTTAGTGATATTGCACCAAGATTGACTTGGTAGTTTGAATTGTGATGGTAGTGGGGTTGGCCAGGAGAACCAGGGGTACCTAAACATGAGGAAGGTCTTAAAGGTTAAGGTGGTGAAGTAAGACACCAAGGAGGTCTTGCAAGCAAGACCCAAAGCAGGAATTAGTGAGTGATTCCTCCAACCCCTCCCTATCAATGCATCCTCATGTTACACTACTAGTTAAAGAAGAACTCTAAAAACTCCTTGATGTGGGATTTATAAGATCAATCAACTATGCAGAATGGATCTCCAAAATTGTTCCAATGTCCAAGCTCGACAAAAGTGTCAGTGTGCACAGATTTCAGAGATCTTAATAAGGAATGTCCTAAGGATGACTTCTCACTTCCAAGCGTCGATACTATGGTTAATCTGATAGGTGGCTATGCCATGTATTCACTAATGGATGGTTTTTTTGGTTACAACCAAATAAATATTGCACCTTAGGACCAGGATAAAACAACATTTACATGTCCACGGGGAACTTACTATTGGAATTTCATGCCTTTCGGTCTAAAGAACACTGGGGTTGCTTACCAAAGAGCTATGACTACAATTTTTCATGACATGATGCACAAATTCATGGAAGATTATGTAGATGACATATTGGAAAATTCATACACAAGAGAAGGACATCTTGAAGTGTTATCCATAATCTTTGCAAGGTTGGAAAAGTTCAAAGTTCGCCTCAACCCCAAGAAACGTGTTTTTTGGGTCACATCTGGGAAGATTTTGGGATACATAGTGTCAACAAAAGGAATTTAAGTAGATCCTGCCATGGTGCAAGCAATCATGGAAATTCCTCCACCAAGGAATATTAGCCAATTGAGGTCATTACAAGGATGAATTCAATCTATACAGAGGTTCATTACATAGTTGGTCGATAAAAGTCTACCTTTCACACATCTATTGCATAAGAATGTTCCTTTCAAATGGAACGATAAGTGTGAATTGGCCTTTCAATAGATCAAACAATACCTAATGAACCCACCAGTTCTAGTATCACCAAATCCATACAAACCTCTAATCTTATATATTTCCACAACAGAGACATCTTTGGGGGAATTATTAGCACAAGAGGACTTTATAGGAAAGGAATGTGCCATTTATTACATTAGTCGAACACTAACAGGTCATGAAATCAACTACACTTTCATTGAGAAGGTTTTTCTAGTAGCAGTCTTTGCCTCACAAAAAAATTGACACTACATGTTAACTCATACAATCAATCTTATTGCAAAGATTGATCCACTCAAGTATTTGTTAAGCAAAGCTACATTGACAGGACGACTAGCAAAATGGGTTATGATCCTAAATGAGTTTGATATTCATTATGTTGATCGCAAAGCAATCAAAGGACAAGTTATCACTGATCAACTAGCTAAAGAACCACTACAAGCAGAGCATCCCATGCACATTGAATTTCTAGATGTTGATGTCTTCACGGCAGAATCAAACAACCTTTGTATTTATACTTTGATGGTTCTTTCACTCAACACAGATCAGGGGCAGGCATACTCTTTGTCACCCCTCAAGGAAATACCATTCCTCGATCATATAGGCTAATGTTTCCATGCAATAACAACATAGCTGAATATGAAGCTTTAATCACTAGACTCAAGATAGCATTGGAATGGAGGATCACAGAACTACAAGTTTATGGTGACTCATAGTTAGTCATTAATCAAATCAATGATGATTATCAGACCAAAGATGACAAACTATTGCCATATAAGTAAATGGTTGATGATTTCAAGAAGTACTTTGTAGATATTAAGTTCATACAGATTCCAATACTTGATAACAAAGCAGTTGATGCTATGGCCACGATCGCATCATTGCTACAACTCCCAAAAAATCATACTCGCTATGAATTTTTGGTGGAACAATCACTTACACCTGAAATCCAAATCATTTTCCACTTAGTAGGATATAATTCACCTTGGTATGGCAAGATTTATTCCTACCTAAAAGACAATATCTTATCACCTGACTTATCTCATAACCAAAATTGCAATTTCATTCACCAATCCTCTCACTATACTCTTATCGCTGACACCCTTTATCACTGCGGTCTTGATGGTACTTTACTTTGATTTGTTGAACCTGATGAATCTGAAAAGGCTTTACAAGAATTTCATGGTGGCATTTGTGGTACTCATTCAAGTGGACTGACCTTATCCAAGAAATTGATTAGGATGGGTTACTACTGGCTGACTATGGAGAGGGTATCATTCACCTTTTTGAAGAAATGCTCAAAATGTTAGATTCATGGGAATCTCATCCATGCTCCTACACAAGAACTTCAACCATTCACACCAACTTGGCCATTCTCTCAATGGGGGTTAGATCTAGTTGGAAAGATTCATCCCTCATCATCAAACGAACACAAGTTTATCATCCTAGTGAAAGAGTACTTTACCAAGTGGATTGAGGTAGTACCTCTAATTAAGGTTACCAACAAACAAATCTCGTCGTTCATACTCAATTATCTCATTTTTCGGTATGGCATTCCCAACTCCATTATCACAGATAATGAACAACCATTCAAGAATCAAGACTTTGAAGAACTTTGTGAAAGATTCCATATCCAACAACGATATTCAACACCTTATTATCCACAAGGGAATGGCCAAGCAAAGGCCTCGAACAAAATAATACTGAAAATGTTGAAAAAGATTGTGAATGATGCAGGGAAAGATTAGCACTTTCAACTTAATCCTGCATTATGGGCCTACAGAACTAGCATTCAAACACCAATAGGAGCAACCCCATTTGCTCTTGTCTATGGAATAGAAGCCATTTTGCCACTAGAGGTTGATATTCCATCACTAAGGGTATCCTTAAAGGGTCTCACAACAAATGATGAATACAGAGTTTCTCGACTGCAAGAACTGGAACTCCTTGATGAGAAGAGATAACGAGCAACTGATCATTTGAAAGCATATCAACAGATGATGTCTCACAGCTATAATCATAGAGTCAACCCATGTACCTTTTAGGTTGGTGATCTTGTTCTGAAGGAGAACCCATGCAATCAGCAAGATAGAGAGAAGAAAGGTAAGTTTGAACCAAATTGGTTGGGTTCTTATGTGGTCATCGTCATATACAGTTCAGGAGCATACAAGCTATCAATACCAAAAGGGGACCTGTTTGACAAACCTATCAACAACATGCACTTGAAAAAGTATTATGTCTTAAATAGTTATCATCATCCATAAATGTCTTGAAAAAATATTAAAAAAATAGAAAATGTCTTGAAAAAATCACAAAAATAGCATAAAATGTCCTAAAAAATCACAAAAACAGCAAAAAATGTCTTGAAAAAATCACAAAAAAAGCAGAAAAAGTCCTGAACAAATAAAAAAACAGCAAAAAAAGTCCTGAAAAAATCACAAAACAGTAGAAAAAAGTCCTGAAAAAACCTAAAATAAAAGGAAAAAAAAGAAAAAGGAAAATACAAAGAAATAAAAAAGAAATCAGAAAAATACAATAAACACAAATAGTGAAAATCTGGCAAATAGACGCTATTTGTAGCTCTCCATCTATTGGTTCATGTTCTACACTTAGGTTCTCATCCTTCATTTCATGCATCTTTCCATCATCTTAGGGCCATACCAGCATCATACTGCCATCATTTTCCTAGAGCGATAACGTCTTACCATGGCTTGATCATTGTACATATTCATCTTAGCAAGTTGTGTCAATACTAGGGGTAAACATTGGCATACTGGGGGCAACCAACTTTTAGGTTTTACCGAAGTATCTAGACAATGATATACAATCCAATCATGCAAAACAAACAATCAAATCACATGAACAACTATTCAATCATTGATCCATATCACACCAGTTTTCAACACAACATATCATGACTCATATCTGGATGGTCTAAAATATGAATAATGTTTGGACTAGCAATATTGTATTTTGAATGATGGTTGTTTAACTTTTCAATATCATCTCTTTGGAGCACACTCAATAATGTACTAAACTAGAGTGGCAAGGAAAGAGGATGATTTTTCTTTGTCTGTTGTCTTGATGTTAACTATCAATTTGGTGCAAATATGTTGCGAGACATGATTTCCAAAGTGTATCATTGATGACAGTTCCACATTTGCATCAAAAAATGGTTAATCTTTGTCTTTTTATGCAAGAAATGCTCAGGTCATCTTAGTTCAATTATACCTCGATGCTTGTGTTCACTTGCTATATCAAAAATCATGAAAGTTGTACTCAGGTCATCATTGGCGCCAATTTCCCCTCTGATGCTTGTACATATTTCCAACATTTTAAAATACTCTATGATGATTCAAAAAAAGATAATGGAAGGCTCAACAAATGGTTGGTTTCATTTAGTTTCATTTCATTCATATCATAGTACATATCTGCATACTGGATTTGCATCAGAGTTTTTGAAGGTTGAACGAAAACATCAATGGTTGTCATGTTTCTTTAAACTAGTTGTGGAGGACATTTGGACATTTGTTTTATTATCATAATTTATCATCATTATCATTTCATCTAGATACTCTATATATCATATATTTTATCCTTTATCATTCATCTTCATATCATTTAGATCCTTTATCATTTATTTATCCATCATGATGCATTATCATTTCATTTATCATTTTTCATATCAGTTCATTGCATGCCATTGATCATTCTCATTTTGTATAATCATTGGGCTCCTTTAACATTTCATATCATTCATTTATCCCTTAAGTATTTCATATCATTTTTGTCTTTCATATTATCAATCATTTCATATCATTAACATCTTACTTATCATATCATTTCATTAGCATTTTATCATATCATTTCATATCATTTATCATCTCATTTCATTTCATTTTATCATATCGTTTCATTTCATTTTATCATATCATTTCATTTTTATCATTTCATTTTATCATATCATTTCATATCATTTATCATCTCATTTCATTTTATCATATCATTTCATTAGCGTTTTATCATTTCATTCTATCATATCATTTCATATCATTTATCATCTCATTTCATTTCATTTTATCATATCATTTCATTTCATTTTATCATATCATTTCATTAGCATTTTATCATATCATTTCATATCATTTATCATCTCATTTCATTTTATTTTTATCATATCATTTCATTTCATTTTATCATTTCATTTATTAACCTTATCATACATTTCATTATTATTAATCATTTCATATCATTTATCATTTTACATTCATATCCCATCTTTAACCATTTATCATTTTCATATCATATCATTTGTCATTTTTCACATAACATTTGATCCATATCACCTATCATTTCATATCTTTTCTTCTACATATTACAAATTCATGATACATTTCATAGACTCAACATCCATTCTCCATCATATCATCATTATTTATTGTAATTTGAAAAATCCAAAAACACAAATTTCATACATACATTACATTTCCACATCATTTTCCAACAAATTGTAAGGATTTCAAATATCCCATTGCATATTTTCATTAATCACATGATAGGTCATCCACCTGCATGACATCATTAGTATGCATCATAAATCATCATCATAAGCATATCATAAATCATCCTACATATCATGTTATTCATCAAATCATTAACATACATATAAAAATCCATCTCATCACACATACATATCCATATCATCATCACATCAAAGAAACACATCATCAAAACTCATCGCCACTGCATATCATCACTCATCAAAACTAAATACAAATGTCCAATGTCCAATGAAACTAAACACTATAGAGAGGTACATGAGATATGATAAAAAACAATATGCATGCTCAGATACATCAATAAATCCTGAATCAATAACTCAAGGCTGGCTGGTGGACCCCCAAGATGGAGCTAGTCTCGAGGATGATGGCCTGCCACTCATCCCTGCATCCGGATCTCGTCGAGGCCCTATAACCCCTCTGCTCTATGTAGCCATTTGTGATCTACTCCTACTCCTACTATGAGACCGAGGGTAAGGCTCTTTGTGGTCGAGAGGACATAACTCCTCATACTTCACTTGCTAGTACTCAGCCTCCCTCACCATCTTGAATCCCTCTGCAATGGCCTCTCATAAGGATGCACTCTCAACGGTGCCCATGAGTCTCTGTGCCACACCCTTTGCCTCCACTGCCCGCCATCTAAAAGAATCCCTCTCTGCTATCAATTGGGCTACCTATGGGCCTAAGGTAGGAGGAGCTACTTGTACCTATGCCTATACCCGAGCCTATGCATGTGCTTCCGCTAGCTGTGCCTATAACTACACTACAACACTTTGAGCCTGAGCCAACTAGCTCTACCACTTCACCTGTTGATCCTGAAGCATTTGCACTTGGGCCTGCGGAGTATCTATCTATCCCTACTGAGACATAGACACAACCCTGATCACTATGCTCTATCCAATACTAGTCCTAGGCCTCTGCATAATCTGGACATTGCCCAATAAGTCTGGCCTATGTCTCACTGGCCTAACTCTCACTAGCCTCTACTCCCCACCTCTGTCATCTCTGTCGTCATCCCCATTGTCATCATCTGAACCCTCCTCATCCCCACTCTCCTCCTCATCCCCACTATCCTCCTCCTTTCCTCCATCAACTACCTACTCACCACCTGCTACATCCTCTTGTCTCCCAACCCCTGGCTAAGGTACCACCAAAATGGGTGTTGGCTCATCTAGACATGTGAACCACAAAAATGGGTGTGTGTGATAGTAAACTGAGTACTCCTCAAACATGCCAGCATCAACAATATCTGGTCTAGCATCCCATACCTTAGGTTTTAATGTAGTATACTTAGTATATGCCACCTAGTAAGAAATGCAAGGACCACATCTAGGCTCATCCTTGCATCATCCATAGTGTGCAATGCCTTGAGGCATACCCTGTGTAAAACCAAACTGTGTCTGTACTTGCAAGGCCAAAAATCTCTTTATAATGAATGGTGTGTGGCCTATCAAGAACTGAGGTATACCTACAAATGGCATCTCCAAGGGATTTGTGTCCCATACATCGCAATCCGTATAGGGCCTCCATATCACAACATCCATGTCCCTTTGTATACTACCTGGTGCAAGTCATGATATAAATGAGCTAGCATGTAGTTCCCCCAGGCATATCTCCTTAGTTGAACCATAATCTACTTGATGATCCTCCCCCATCCAACTGATAACCCCTTTGATCTGTGATCTGAACAAAGGAAGCCTCCAATGAAAGCACCCAACACTACAGGTAAGGCCGAATATCCTCTAAATTCTACTCATGACACCTAGTACCCTGCTATGTGCATCTCCAAACACTCTCTTGAGGGCATCTGTCCCACCCAACTCCTTGTGATCATCTAACACAAGGGCACCTACCACCGAGATCCCCAAAATCTTGTATACATCCTCTGGGGTCACTGTCAGCTCACCAGTCAGCAAATGAAAGGTATTATCCTCTGAATGCCATCTCTCTACTAATGCTATCAACAATCCCCTATTGGCCCAAATAGGAGGCATCAACAACAATGAACCCAACTCATATCCAACTATCAACTGCACATCTGCAGGTGTGAGATCTTAGATCCTATCCCACCCCGTAGGACGACACTCTCTAATCTAGAGGTTTTTGAAAACCTCTTATTTTTTGTCATCACAAAGGCAATCTATCAAACCCATATCAATCAAACTCATATTATCTATCAAACCCATATCAATTAGAATCATATCTATCTATCGGATCCATATCAATCAGACTCGTACCTATCTATTAGACTCATATCAAGTGATCCATATCAATCAATGACCCATATCAGTGAACCATATCAAATGCTCTATCTAAGTGATTCATATCAGGAAATCAATGCAAGATCCATCTATCTAAATATCAAATCAATCTACTCTCATCAATTATTGTTTGTTTTCCTTTTTAGGAAAGCAAATTTATTAACAATCAATTCATCATCCTACTTGTACTTTAGTCATGAATGCAAATGTATTTTCAATCACATCATCTACTATTTGTTTTCTATCGCAGAAATCAAATTTATCAGAAGTCATATCAATTATCTACTCTTTATTTTTTGTTCAAGGGAAATAAAGTTATCAGCTATCTACTCTTTGTTTTCTATTTTGGGAAACAAAGTTATTAATTCATCATTTATCATATTTTATCTTATTTCTATCCAAATCAACATGATGACACAACAATTTATCTATTTATTGACCAAAGAAGCAATAATTCATCATCATTTTCATCATACAACATTCTATTTAAATTTTCCTAGATGTGCTACTCTGTGGCCTAAAAGCGCTAAAACCCTATATGGGTCAAACCATAATAGTGGTTTACAAATTTTATGAGGAAGGAAATTTCATTTTTTATCCTTTCCCCAAACTCAACGGGTTTGGTCAAACTCAATGGTTTGGCCGAACCACATTATATGTTTGACCGAACCCCCAAACCCTAAAAAATATATATATATATTTTAAGGCATTCGGTTGAACATGGGTTTGACCGAATCCCCTCAAATAAGCAATTATAAAAAACATGAATTTGTCACTGTCATTTTCTCTTTTTTCCAATTGCTTTCCCTATGCTTTTGCATGCGGTGAACGATGAACGTGATCTGTAAACGGCGAACAAACTTGACTTCATCTCTTTGGCGAACACAAACTCAACTTCATCTCTCCAAAGTTCATCAACCCAACTTGCATATCGAGCACTAGGTTTGTCAAATTTGAATTTCGTAGAGTTCAAAATGCATTTTTTTGTTAAATTTTAAAACCCTAAATGTGAATTTTTTCAAATTTGTTGAATTGAAACTGCATTTGTTTGAAAAATTAACATACCCTATCTATGCTTCCATATTTTGCATACATGTCTACCAAGGCACCTCTAATTTATTTGAGGCATTATATCAAACAGTTCATGGTAATTTTTGATGGAGTATGATAGAAATAGTGTTTCCATTGTATGCACCCTATATCAAACAGTTCATTAATGAATTTCTTTGAGGCATTATATCAAATAGTTCATGGTAATTTTTGATGGAGTATGATAGAAATAGTGTTTCCATTGTATGCACCCTATATCAAACAGTTCATTAACAAATTTATTTGAGGCATTATATCAAAAACACTATTGGAAATTTATTTGAGGCATTATATCAAATAGTTTATTAAAAAAAAAAATTGAAAAATTATATCAAATAGTTCATGATATAAAGTTTAGGGTGCATACAATGGAAACTTGGATAAAATTATTCATATTTTTCCTTTGAGTCTTATGACATTACTCCAAAAATGGTTGGTGAACTAAATGTATGAATCAAAGAATAAATTTAGAGGAAAGAAACTAGATTGTTTGAATGAAATGTACAATAAAATAGTTCTATTAGGATTAGAAGGAATGAAGGTATTATTAAATTTTCTAATATTAGGAAAATATAAAAATATTTCCACTTTACTATATCTATATATATATATATATAAAACTATTCTTCATATATCCATGTTAAAACTATTAAAAATTAAATTACATAAATCAATTTAAAATTTGTACAAAGAAATAAATGACTTTGACTAAGAGCGAATATTTAAAATGTAGCTATCCTCTTTGCAAAATCCAATTTGATTTGAGATATTTATGGACAAAAAATATGGATGAGCATGAGGTAAGTAAGAAAGAATAACCTTAATTTATATCTTCCGTAATTAAATAATTTCATGTTTAAAGAGTTTCTTAAGGCATATCCAATTATGAAAAACTATTATATACTTGTTATAACTGTATTAAATTATATCATGAATAAATTTAAAGGATAAAGAGTAAATCACTAAAAACACATAAATAAATCATAGAAGTAAATTGATTAATATAAGGAGATTCAAGTGGTTGGATAATTTTTTCCAAGGAGTGGAAGAGGTTAAGAAGGAACCATCAAATAAATATAATATTTTAAATACTTTAAAAGAAAAATACATTTCTCCCTACTCTAAATTGAAATGATATTCCTTCTAAGATGATAATAATTGAAAAAGAAGAAAATAATCATTATGAAGATCAAGTACCATTGATAAGTTTTAAGAGATCAAATAAAATATTCAACAACAAAAGAAAAAAGAGAAAATAGTTAATGATAAAGAAAGAACTACAACCAAGCTACTATGTTATAAATTCTCCTCTTATGTAGTCTTCATTTCCCTATAAATTGTGGCCTCCTTGTACAAATTAGCTATTGATCATCATAGTGAAACAAATTTAACATTTTGAAATGGTTAAACATTATTATTATTTTTATTTGTATAAGTATAATTATTATGGGTTCATTTCTCCTCTCCTACTCTTCCTAATAAGGTTCTATTTTACAAGCCTCATATAAATGTTAGGGTTCTAACTTCTAAAAATTGAATAGTGTCAACTTAATCTCATTAGACAATGCTCCCCTAGTATTAATGGGGCCAACTTTTTATCTATCAAACTCAGCTATGTTTAAATTGAATAAGAATTTGACACCTTTATCCTGATACTTGAACTAAGATATCTTGGCTCTAATTTTAGTCATTTTATCTAAAAATTATTGGTGACATATCCATTTGTGTTTAGTTTTAATCATTTATTATTGCAATTAATTATTACAAGGAGATTCTTGAAGCTTGTATTCCATCCCCACCATTTTTATTCTAAATATTTGACATTTTCTTTCAACTTAAAGTCTAAATTTTATCCTTAATGCTATACATATTTTTCTAGGATAACACATATTCATTATATTTCACTAAATGTGTTCAAGCATAGAAGAAAAACCTTCAATATATCTTTAAGATAACTTTGATACCATCAAGATAATCCCACCTTTCATTGCATTAATATCAAGGTTAACTAACCTGTTAGCTCTCAAAAATGCAGGTAAAAATACCTCAAGAGGCAACCAATCTCTTGGTACATTTTAGGGTAACAGACAAAGCCAAATGGTTTAAGCTTTCTACTCTTTAGGTGTTGCTAGACCTAGGCAGGTGTACCTATATGAATTGGGTGGACTTGACTTATGATCTTCTCTCTTGCAATGATTTTTCCACAATGACAGATGGAAGTGAACAATAAAATAAAATTTGGTATAAATTGTATACCAATATTCAAAGCTAAATCCTAATATGCTCAATTAACATATGTAAAAAAGAATTGAATAAAATTGAATGATGAAACTATGGAGACTAGTGCCTTATGGGGTATGTTAGCTCTCAAAAACATAAGCTGAATGCCCCAAGAGGCTTCCAATCTCTTGATATGCTTTAGGGTAATAGACAAGGTCAAGAGAACTCAACCTTCTACTCTTTAGGTGCTGCTAACCTAGGCGGGTGTACCTTTTGAATTGAACAAACTTATCTTATGATTATCCTTCTAAAATGTTTTGTCCACAATGGCAGATGATAGTGAACAAATGAAATCCAACTTGATAGCAATCTTCTAATCTAAAATCTAAAATACTTAATTCACGGATATAAAGAAACTGAGTGAATTCAAATGATGAAATTGTAGAGACTAGTGCCTTATTGGGTATGCAGAGTCAAATGAAATCAAGATGAGCAACACTCTCTAGGGGAAACTCAAATTATCTAGCATACATTCTGTTTACAACTTGTATAAACATGCAACATTGTAACTACTAAGCTCTGCTTTAATAATCCAAATGAATCTCTCTGATTATTGTGATCAACTAAAAGGATTTAATCTTTGCTTGAAATAACCAATCAATTAACCACACAGGTACAACAAATGTGCACTGATGAATTGAATATAAACTTGTTACATCAATTTAAACAACCAAAAAAAATCCATATTGGAAACAGCTAAGCAATATTTTTATTAAATTCAACAGATAATCGACACCAAAATGTGCAGCAACATCAATTGACTTTCATAAATACCTCCAACTTGAAACCATGCATCATAGTCTCTGATCTGATAAATCTATTGTACTGTATCCATCAGAATTTCCTATTGTATATCGAATATCTAATAGCTTATATCTTTTACAGTTACAAAAAATTCCTATTTATACACTAGCATGAGAAAAATAAATTAAAATGAAAGAACATGTCAGCCCCCCATAGAAATTGGGCTCCAATCAAGTTAGCCTGCAACAGTCATCCAAGCAGACACATGTCAGCCTCAGTGTTTGAAACTCTGTTATTCATCAGTGAGAAGTCGACGAGACAAGATGACAACTATGTCAAAGGTAATTCACTAGTTAATCACTTCTTATCCCATGTTCCCCTATTCTTCATGCTATTCGCCTTCACCGAGACATTTTGGCTTTCTCATAGACAAAGACCTCATTGTGCTATCGACGAGACATAATGATGTTAGGGAAACCTCATGTAGAGTGATCTTGTTTCACTGAAAGTTACCTTGAGCTAGCCCTTTGTTCACTAAGAGAAAATAGATCTCACACCGAAGGCCATCTGAAAGAACCCTTATGCTCCGTCGATAATACATGCACACGTCGCTATGACCCATCAACGAAGACTTATGTTTGGCCAAAGAAGAGACACATACAAAGTGTCAGCGAGACCGAAGGTCACTCACTGAGACCTCAAATCAATAGTCCAACCTACACCGATATGCACCCTCCTACCACTGGTCGGCAAGACAATGCGTAATTGCTATGACATACTCTAAAAACACCATAGTCTCACTAAAAAACCTATTCAAAGAAATTCCATGTGTAAGGTTGGGGAGACCAAAGGTCATTCATCAAGATGTTTCATCAATAGCCATGACTCCCCCTGATACGCATCCATTAGTTGTCAGTCACCAAGATAATTATAAATCGCTAAGACCTCAACTTGATGACCAAAATCATGCTGATATGCTCATCATTGGTCACCGAAATAGCATGAATGTCATGTCGATAGCCACCCATAGGAAAAAGTTGGTCGTTGTAACAAAGAAAAGGTCTTGCTGAAACATTTGCAATAAACCAATGTTAACTCACAAGCAACATGGGTTGGGGAGACAGTAAAGGACCTATGCCAATAGACTCAGCAAGATGGAAAATACACAATCCAATGGGTTCCATAGGGAAATATGGGAAAAATGTAGATGAAAAATGCATACGATAGGACCAAATCAAGAAATTTATGAGTGAAAGCATATGTAAAGCATCATATTTTTACAGTCCCAGTAGTGGCTCCATCTGGGGATGAATGATAGTCAAATCATTGCAAGGATCTAGAATCATGGGTGAGCAAACCAGACATAAAATGATGAACCAGTGAGTAGAGATGGAATGAATGGCAATGGAAACAAAACATGAAGGAATGAATGCAAGATGTAGGTGAATGGAAAATGAGAGTGAAAAGGAGATGGACAAAATCCTAAACTCCTGTGCATGGAAAATAATTTTATAGAGGATGAGCAAGAGTCGTCCATGCATTGGCAACACTTAATCCTCTGTGTTGCTCAAGAGAAAAAGAGCTTCAAGAATTTCCCATGAATAGGCAATTCTTGATCTTCACTAGCCATGTTCTGTAGATAATATGAGTCTTCACCCTTCTCTCCCACAACAACAAAAGGTCCCAGCGATAGAGCTTCAAACTTACCATGCTTTCCTTTCTCCTGGCACCTTGCATTCCACATTAACACCTAGTCATTCTCTTCAAATTTTCTATTCTTTTCCTTCTTGTCAAATAAATATTTCATCTATGCCTGTAACTTCATTTTTTGGCTTTGGGCCTCTCTCCTTACTTCATCAAGTTCAGCAAGTTGCTCCATTATGTCTTCCATGGGATTAGGAACTTCCACATCTTCTTGTAAGACAATCTTGTAAACTAGCAACAAATTTTGTAGAGGCATCTTGGCCTATGCTCCATACACTAATTCAAATGGAGATCTTCCAATTACCCTTTTCACAGTGATCCTATCATCCCACACAGCCAATTTTAACTTTGAATCCCAAGCCTTCTTGTTATGTCCTAGCATCCTCTTTATAATCTTCAAGATACTCTTATTGTTGGACTCTGCTTGACCATTGGCTTGTGGATGATAAGGAGTTGCATAAGAAATAGTAATGCCATACTTATCACAAAAGCTTTTGAACTCATTTGATCTGAAGCACATCCCATTGTCTGTGATCAACCTCACTGGTGCACCAAATCTGGTGACAATGTTGTCCATCAGGAAATTTGTTACAACTTTACTTATAGCCTATTTGGTTGGGATTGCCTCTACCCACTTTGTAAAATAATCAGTGGCAACTACTATCCACCTATGTCCTCCACTTGAATTCTCATGTATCTCTCCAATGAAATCAATTCCCCATTGATGAAAAGTGGCATCAGCTTGCAAGGGTTATAGTGGTAAAGCACCCTGGTACTTTAATTTTCCATAAAACTTCTGGCAAGCTTCACATTTTCTCATATGTAAAAGAATCATTAAAGACCTTTGGCCAATAATACCCAGACCTGAGAATTTTGTGTGCAATTGTCTTTGTTGAATAATGTCGTCCACATACTCCTTCATGCATTTCACTTAAAACATGCTTGGCCTGTGACTCATCTAGACATAATAACAATATGCCATCTCTGTTTCTCCAAAACAAATCTCCATCCATGAAGACATACTTTGATGCTTGCAACTTCAAAGTTCTCTTTTGGCTGTCACTCAATCCATTCGGACACTTTGTGTATTTAAGATAATGCATAACATTAGTATACTAAGGAGTGTGCTCAATGCTTGCAATTGCAGTCCCCTCTCCTACATTACATACTTGACTTGCTTCAATATTTGATTCTGCCATCAGCCTAGCCAAGCCTTGACCTCTTACTAGCTTAGTGATCTATATCTCCATGTCAAACTCTTGAATTTTGTTGATCCATCTACATCTTTTCCATGTAACTTCAGATTGTGTCAGAATATCCTTAACAGCAGCATGAGGGACATAAGCAATCACCTTCGCTCTAACAAGATATAGTCTGAATGCTTTTGTGGCCTTTACCAATGCAAAAGCCTATTTTTCCATTATGTCATACTTCAACTCAGACCCCTATAATGATTTACTAAAGAAAGACACAGGTTGTTCATGACCATCATTATTCTTTTGTAACATAACAACAACAATATTATGCATTGAAGCAAATGAAAAATCTGAAAAGGATTTGCAAAATCTAGAGACATAAGTATAGGAGCCTCCTTGATAGCCCTTTTGATAGATATAAAAGCATCTAAAGCTTCTGCAGTCCAATCCATTTTTTGTCCTTTCTTCAACATCTTTGATATGGGCTTAATGATCTCAGCAAAATTAGACACAAATCTTCTAACAAAATTAATTTTTCCAAAGAATGACTATATAGCCTTGACAGTTTTGGGAACAAGAATTTTATCAATAGCTTCAACCCTCTTAGGATCTATCCTAATTCCCTCTTGAAACAATATGTCCTAAGAGCTTACCCTTTGTAACTATGAAATGACACTTCTTTGGATTTAAACTAATACCATATTCAAGAGCTTTGATAAATACCTTTTCAAGATACTGCACATGATCTTCAAACTTCTTTGAATAAGCAAACATGTCATCCTGGTATACTACTATGATAACATTGATCAAGTCTACAAACGCTACATCCATGGCTCTTTGGAAAGTTTCTCCAGCATTAGTGAGACCAAATGGCATTCTTATGTATACATATGTTCCCCAAGGAGTTGTGAATGTTGTTTTGTATTGCTCAGATTCCTTGACTTTAACCTAGTTGTATCTTGAAAACCCATCCATCATGGACAACAAGTCACACCCTGTCACCTTATGCAATATTGCCTCCATGTTGGGTAGAGGATAATTATCTTTGAGAGATGCCACGTTCAGATTTCTGAAGTCCACACGCAATCTGATATCACCATTCTTCTTTCTCACAGGAACCAAATTTGAAACCCATGTTGAGTGCCTGATTGGTTTGATAATTCCTCCATCTCTAAGCTTTGTCAATTCTTCCTGCATCTTAGGCTCTAGTGTTGGATTTATAGGCCTTTGCTTCTATCTAAAAGGCTTGGCATTTGAATTCAATGGTATTTCATGCTGAATTAAATCTTCCCTGTATGCTTTTAGATCCTCATAAGACCATGCAAAGACATGCTTGTACTTTCTCAACAATTCTATTAGCATTCTTTTGATCGTAGGGCTTATTTTCTTGCCTATGTACACCTTTCTTGGTGCTATTTCAGTCCCCAGATTAATTTCTTCAATATCTTCCTTCATGACTAGTGTTTGCTTCATAAGGGAATGATCATTTCCGTCATACAACCTTTCTAGTGCCACTAAGCCTTTAGGAATCCTTATTTTTTTAGCTGCAAAATTTCTTTTCCAAGCAATGTTTACTTCCCATCAACTTCTTCAAAAAAAGCATTGAAATCAATTTCCTGGGCTTCATATTGATCTATAAAATTAAGGAATTTCAAAAGGTCATCATCATCATTGAAGACTTGCCAATTAAAAATGTTATCTAGAATAGCAGGCCTCATCTTGAACTCAATATGTGATACCCTAGCCAATGTGACATCATCTTTTTTCAGTGCCACATTTGCTAAAAAATTAGCCATTATGTTCTTTGATCTGTCGATCCACTCAATTGTGTCCCATGCAACATTCCTATATTGCTTTAATCTTTTGTGCTTTGTTGCATACTTGGATTTAATTTGTGAAACAACCAACTTAGAATCACCAGAAACAGTTAGCAACTTAATCTTGTATTTCACAGCTATGTTCAAACTTGTCAATAAAGCTTCATACTTTGCCACATTGTTTGTACATTCAAATGCCAACAAGAATGAATATTTAAAATTGGTACCTTTAGGGGAAACAAAAACAATCCCAGTGCCATTACCTTCTTGGATGCATGCTCCATCAAAATACATCTTCCACACTTCATTGCAGCTTTATGCTACACTTTTCAATTGGATCACTATTAATCAATTCTAGCTGGGTAGATTCAATCTTAAAAATTCCAAGATCAACATCACAAAAAAAATTGATCTAATCTTGTGGTACATAGTCAACAAGCTGGTGCATTCTTGGTTATCTATCCAACTTGACATCCTGACCATTCACTGGAATAGTAGCATAAGATAAATCAAAATGGACATTTCCTCCAACTGTTGTTGTCCATTGTCTTGACAGAAGCATACCAAACTATGGAGGAATATCAATCACTATTATATCTATATTATAAGCCACTTGTGGATAAGTAGCTAGTTTGACTTCAACTCCTTTAATAATGCTTACCACGGGTATAGGTCTATTATGCATTGCAAAGCACTTCCCTTCACATGTATCAACCCACATGCCAAGCTATTTCATTACTCCTACTAGCATAATATTTATAGCAGCACTAGAATCTATCATGCAATTTCTCAACAGTTTCTTATTTATAAGCAATGTGGTGAAGAAAGGATCCACTTGTGGGGAGGTTGTTAAAACATCACCCAAACAGACTTCTAAAATATTTATCTTTTCCTACCTATTGACCTCTTCAGAATTCATATGTTTTTCATTCCCGTTTGTAATCAATTGAACAACATTATCTCTGTATTCCTTAATTTTCATCAATTCAAGTAGTGAAACAAATATTTTTACCTCGGATAACACCTATGTGAAGTCAAAAGAAGAGCTCTCCATCTTAACAGTCTTCTTTAGTTCTGATGTTTCTCCCCTATTTTCTTCTTTTTCTTTTTTATTAGGCTAATCAGACTTTTGCATCTCCTTGTGTAATTCTTCAACTTTCTGCTTTTGTGCAGGCTTCTCTCCAATTTTACCAAGCTATTTATTTTCTAGATTTTTGATAAGTTCTTCTGTTGCTTTCTGATCTTTCAAAAAAATTCCCCTAGGCGTGCCTTCCATTTCATTTACTTTTCTATTTCTCAACCAGTATTTACTTCTTGCTTCTTCAACTATTGCAACAATGTGCCTTTCTATTTCTTCTTTGGTGAGTCTTCTAACACTATTCTAAGTAGGTGCCTTAACTGAATATGGCTCTGTATAATCTTCTTCAGAATCAGAAAGGCTATGTTATTCAGCCATATGGACATTATATTTCTGATTTGAAACATCATATTTATAACCTATATCCTCAAAAATGAATACTCCTTCTCAGCATGGTAAAAAGTATTCGAAGTCAAGTAGACCTTATGATCTCCATTATTCTCCATCAACATTCCCTCTTCTTGCATCCTTTGAGCTACAACACAATAGTCTGGAGAATGAGGTTGATTACAAACTTCATAGAAGTAATTATTACTCACCATGTAAGTTCCCCTTTTGCTCAATGGATCAGGAGTCTCCTTACTTTTAGGCCTGGCTACCATAGGTTTCCCATCTTTCTAGTCTATATTGTAAGGCATATCATGCAACCTTGGCCTTTCATTTCTGTTCTCATTTCTATATGCATTCTCTTATCTGTACTGATAATTATTGCTTTGTTGAGGAGGCCTTGGGTTGTCTCTTTTACTAATTATACTAGCAGCCTTCCTATTATTTTCAATTGTCAATGCAATCTTTTGTGCTTCAGCCAGATCTATTGGAAATCTATTTCTCATTTTATACCCTGTTTTGGGATCAAATGCATTTCAATAAACACTTAAAGCCATAGAATCTGGCAACCTTGATCCAGGAGGTACCTTAGTCTATAATTTGTTAAATTTTCAGTTAAAATCATAAACTGAGTCATTTTAATTTTTTTGAATTTGCATCAATTCAAGAAGAGCTACATCTAGTGCATTCAGATTCCCATACTGCTCTAGGAATCGATCTTGGAATGCTTGAAGAGAATTAATTGAATACGTTGGCAAGCTATTAAACCAATCCCTGGCATCTTCAATAAATGACATCATAAACAACCTCATATGCAAATCTTCATGTGGCATACCTATGTCTTGAATGAACACATTGAAACTCCTTAGATGTTCTTCAGCAGTGACTGCATTACTCCTTGTAAACTTGGGAACTAGACCTCTCCAGCTGCTATCCACAGGGTAAAGGCATAGATGGAACCTTGCCAAATCAAACTACCTAATCATTGCTGTGTATTGGTGAGGGGGAGGGATAGGTGGATATTGATACTAATGCATGGGATTATTGTATTGTGCATTATGCTGAGGGATGTGATGTTGACCAGGAGGTGGATGTACATTTGTATGCTAAGTGGGAATATGAGGCGAATGATTTGGCTGCTTGTGATGATTTCCCATTTGATGGTGAGGAGATAAAGGTGGACCAGAAGGCCCTACACCATGATTTCCCTGCTTATGAGGTGGCACATACTTTGGGGGGCAATCATCTTTCTAAGCAATGTTTTTATTTTTCTGAAATTCAAATTCTTTCATTGCTTGTATCATCTGGGCCTTTTCCTATTCTTCTCTCTCCTTCTTCTGAGATTCAAATTGTGCCTTGACTTCCTCATAAGTTAAAGACTCATAATCAGTTTGAAAAATCACATTTTTATTAATTTGGTTTTGATCATTTTCCATCTTCTAATCATATTAATGCTGAATTCTGATTCGTTCAGGCTCAAGTCTAGCTTCAAACTCAGCCTGCTTCCTAGCTTCAAACTCAGCCTATTTATGAGGATTGAGAGAAGAGAAAGGATTTTTTTGATCTTTAGGGGTACAAAGTTCTGCACTTGAATCATCTCTCCATGTATCATAGCAATTATATGTTTCATAATGTGCTCTTGGTGTTTTTCCTTTGTCTATTATGCACATGTCCTCATTGATCCTCTTTCCTTTATCAACTCTATCATCTATGTGTGTCCACTTACTGCTACCAGCAAGGGCTCTAGTATGACCTCCCCTATATTGAGATCTTCTTCCATTCATGATGAATAGCTATAAAATTTCTGTCAGAGTCACCACTCACTTTTATCAAAAATGAGAAAATACTTGATGTTTCTTATTCCCAGCGGAGTCTGTATATAGTTCATGACTCTATGATTAAGGCCTTGATTCTAAATGTATTCCCCAGTAGAGTTGCCAATTTGTTAGCTCTCAAAAATGCAGGCTGAATGCCCCAAGAGGCTTCCAATCTCTTGATACGCTTTAGGGTAACAGACAAGGTCAAGAGAACTCAACCTTCTACTCTTTAGGTGCTGCTAACCTGGGTGGGTGTACCTTTTGAATTGAGTAGACTTATCTTATGATTATCCTTCTGAAATGCTTTATCCACAATGGCAGATGATAGTGAGCAAATGAAATCCAACTTGATAGCAATCTTCTAATCTAAAATCTAAAATACTTAATTAACAGATATAAACAAACTGAGTGAATTCAAATGATGAAATTGTAGAGACCAGTTCCTTATTGGGTATGTAGAGTCAAATGAAATCAAGATGAGCAACACTCTCTAGAGGAAACTCAAATTATCTGGCATACATTCTATTTACAACTTGTATAAACATGCAACATTGTAACTACTAAGCTCTGCTTTTATAATCCAAATGAATCTCTTTGATTACTGTGATCAACTAAAAGGATTTAATCTTTGCTTGAAAGAACCAATCAATTAACCACACAGGTACAACAAATGTGCACTGATGAGTTGAATATAAACTTGTTACATCAATTTAAACAACCAGAAAGAATCCATATTGGAGACAACTTAGCAATATTTTCATTAAATTCAACAGATAATCGACACCAAAATGTGCAACAATATCAATTGACTTTCATAAATACCTCCAACTTGAAAACATGCATCATAGTCTCTAATCTGATAAATCTATTATACTATATCGATCAGAATTGCCTATTGTATATCGAATATCTAATAGATTATATCTTTTACAATTACGAAAAATGCCTATTTATACACCAGCATGAGAAAAAAAAATCAAAATGAAAGAACATGTTGGCCCCCCATAGAAATCGGGCTCCAATCAAGTCGGCCTGCAACGGTCATCCAAGCAGATACATGTTGGCCTCAGTGTTTGAAACTCTATTATTCATTAGTGAGCAGTTAGTGAGACAAGACGATAGCTATGCCAAAGGAAATTCACTCGTTAATCACTTCTTATCCTGTGTTCCCCTGTTCTTCGTGCTATTCGCGTTCACTGAGACATTTTGGCTTTCTCACCAATAGAGACGTCATCGTGCTATCACAAAAAACTCCCAAAATTGACATCACAAAAATAATTGATTTGATCTTGTGGTACATAGTCAACAACCTGATTCATCCTTGGCTCCCTATATAACTTCACTTCCTGACTATTTACCAGAATTGTTGCATAAGAGAGATCAAACTAGACATTTCCACCAACTGCGGCCGTCCATTGTCTTTATAGAAGCATCCCAAACTAAGGGGTATCAATTACTATTATATCAATATTATATGCCACCTGAGGATAAGCAGCTAACTTGACTTCAACATCTTTCATTATACCCACCACAGGAATAGGTATGTTATCCATTGCATAGCACTTCCCTCTAGTAGTATCCACCCACATACCAAGTTGTTTCATAACTCCTACTAGCATAATATTGATGGCAGCACCAAAGTCTATCATGCAGTTCCTCAAAAATTTGTTATTTATTAGTAATGTAGTGGAAAAAGGATCAACTAGTGGGGGATTTAAAACCAAATTACTAAGGCACACTTCTGGGATATTTACTTTCTCTTGCTTATTTTTAGTAGCCATCTTACTTTCAGAATTTATGTCTTTCATTCCCATTTGTTATTAATTGGACAACATTGTCTCTGTATTCCTTAATTTTCATCATCTCAAGTAGTGGAACAAACATTTTTACCTGAGATAAAGCCTGAGTGAAGTCAAAAGAAGAACCCCAGCCTTAATCATTTTCTTTTGTTCTGATGTTTCTCCTTTGTTCTCTTATATTTCCTTTTTACTTGGCTAATCAGTCTTTTGTATTTCTTTATGTAATTCTTTTACTTCCTCCTTTTGGATAGGCTTTTGTTCGCTTTTATCATTTTGTCTATTTTTTGTTTTCTTTGAAGCTCCTTGTGTCACTTTTTGATCCTTCATAAAGATTCCCCTAGGGACACCTTCCTTCTCATTTACTGTCATGTTTCTTAACTAGTACTTGCTTTTTGCTTCTTCAACTGCAACAATAGTTAATCTCTCTATCTCCTCTTTAGTAAGTTTCCTCATGCTATCCTAAGTAGGTGTCTCATCAGAACGTGGTTCTGCATAATCATCCTCAAAGTCAAAAAGAATATGCTATTCAACCATGTGGAAATTGTACTTCTGATTTGAAACATCAAACTCATAACCTTCATCCTCTGAAGATGAGTACCTCTCCTCAACATGGTGAAAAGTATTTAAGTTAGATATATTGTGTGATCTTCTCCATCGTCTCGCATCAACATTCCTTCTTCTTGCATTCTTTGGGCTACAACACAATATTCTGGTGAATGTGGCTTATTACAAACTTCACAAAAATAGTTGTTATTCACCATTTAGGTTCTCTTCTTCCTTAATGGATCAGGAGTCTCTTTGTTTCTAGGCCTATCTGTCATAGGTTTTCCATCTTTCCAATTTGTGTTATAAGGCATGTCATGTAACCTATGCCTTTCATTTTTGTATGTGTTCTCCTGTTTGTATTGGTAATTATTGGTTTGTTGAGGAGCCCAACGATTCTCTTTTATTGATTATCCTAGCAGCCCTTCTGTTATTTTCAATTGTTAATGCTATCTTTTGAGCTTCAACCAAATCTCTTGGGAACCTATTTCTCAGTTCATATCATGTTTTAGGATCAAAGGCATTCAGGTAAACACTCAATGCTACAGAGTCTAGAAACTTTGATCCAGGAGGTATTTTATTCTGTAGTTTATTAAATTTCTAGTTGAAATAAAAAATTGAATCATTCTGACTTTTCTGAATTCACATCAATTCATGGAGAGCAGCATCTAGTGCACTTAGATTCCCATATTTCTCGAGGAATCGGTCTTGAAATATTTGGAGAGAATCAATAGAGGTTGTTGTTAGGCTGTTGAACCAATCCCTAGCTTCTTCAATAAAAGACATCATGAATAGCCTCATATATAAATCTTCATAAGGTACATCCAAATTTTGAATGAAGGCATTGAAACTCCTTAAATGATCCTCAACAGTAATTGCATTACTCCCTGTAAACTTAGGCACCAAATTTCTCCAACTGCATCCATAGGATAAGGGTATAATTGAAACCCTGCCAAATAAAATTGTTTGATCATTGTTTTATACTAATGAGGGGGAGGATTAGGTGGGTACTGATATTGGTACATCGGGTTATTGTATTGTGTGTTATGATGTGGCACATGATGTTGACCATGAGGTGGCTGTATATTTGTATATTGTGTGGGAATATGAGGTGGATGGTTTGGCTGTCTATATTGATTCCCAATCTGATTGTGAGGAGCCTTTGGTGGATCAAAAGGCCCTACACTATGATTACCCTGCTTATGAGGTGGTACATACTTTGGGCCACTAGATGTCCAAATAGTATTTTGAGATTTCTGCAAGTTGAAATCTCTCATTGCTCGTATCATTTGGGCTTTCTCCTATTCTTCTCTTTCCTTTCTTTGAGATTTAAACTGTGCTTTTACTTCTTCATAAGTTAAAGATTCATAATCTTCTTGAGGAGTCTCATGATCAGTGGGTCCATTTTGATTACCTTCCACTTTTGGTCATATTCATGTTGAATTCTAAGTTTTTCAGCTTCAAATTTAGCATGCCACTTTGCTTGTTTTTCAGGATCGTAAAAGGATTTCTTTGATCTTCTGGGGTACAAGGTTCTACACTTGAATTATCTTTCCATGGTCATATATTTCACCATGTGGTATTGATGATTTTTCTTTGTTTGTCATGCACATGTCCTCACTTATCATTTTACCCTTATCAACCTTATCATCTTTGTGTGTCCACTTATTGCTGCCAGCAAGAGCCCTAGTATGACCTCCCCTATATTGAGATCTTCCATTCATGTTGCAATGTTTTTATCAGAGTCGCCACTCACTTTCTTGAAAGTGAGAAAAGATTGTTACTTGTTATTCCCAGCAGAGTCTATATAGATTTCTGACTCTATGATCAAGGCACAGATTCTGAGTTAATCCCTAGTAGAGTCACCAATTTGTTAGCTCTCAAAAATGTAGGTAAAAATACCTCAAGAGGCTACCAATCTCTTTGTACATTTTAGGGTAATAGACAAAGCCAAATGGTTTAAGCTTTCTACTCTTTAGGTGCTGCTAGACCTAGGCGGGCATACCTATACAAATTGGGTAGACTTGACTTATGATCTTCTCTCTTGCAATGATTTGTCCACGATGGCAGATGGAAGTGAACAAATAAAATCAAATTTGGTATAAATTGTATACCAATATTCAAAGCTAAATCATAATATGCTCAATTAACAGATGTAAAAAAAGAATTGAATAAAACTAAATGATGAAACTGTGGAGACTAGTGCCTTATGGGGTATGTAGAGTCAAGAGAAATCTAAAACAAGTACTTCATTCTACAAAACATTCAAGTTGTTCAGCATATGATTTAGTTTATAGCTTGTATAAACATGCAAGGATATGATTACTAAGTTCTTCGTATTGATCCAATTGACATTCCCTAATTACTCTGATCAACTTAAAGGATTTAATCTTTACTATAAAGAACCAATCAATTGATCATACAGATGCAACAAATGTGCACTGAAAAATTGGATATAAACTTGTTACACCAATTTAAATAACCAGAAAACACCATATTGGAGACAACTTCAATAATGCTTTCAATGAGTACCATAAACAACTAATACCAGAAACAACTGCACCATATTAAAAAAATTCAATTGATATCTCCATCATTTTAAACATGTAACATGGTCTCATATTTGTGAAAAACTGTGTTCCACTATATCTTGCTATCTATTTTTGTCTGTTGTTATCTAATCTCTCTAATTTTGTCCTCATTTACAATCGAAAATGAACATTTATATTTTTGCAACTGAAGAGACACATCGTTTTGCATTCCATGTCATTGGACAACTGTATTCAAACTTTTGTTAACATTCGTTGAAGACTCACCAAGACACTCTATAGTCATACCGATCCTCAACATTACACTGACAGTCATCCTATGCATCGCTATGAAGTCATGTCATCTTACCGATACTTTGAGTCTCACTGACAAATGTCCATTCATCCCATGTGCTTTGTTGTGACCTCTATTGTCAGGGAGACATCCCACAGATCATATTATATCCTATTGAGATGTGATCTTTAGTGTACTTTCTAGTCGTTAAGACAATTTTGAGTCAGGAAGAAGTTTCATAGAACACCCTGTGTCATACCGAAATACCCTATGGTACATTCATGTCGCTAAAACATGATCACTCTCTCACCAATGAAGTTGATCTTACTGATGAAATAAATTTCATCGGCAAGACTATGAATCTTCGAAAAGACTCATACCAATGCCAAATGTCTTGCCGAACCCGTTCCTCTAGATTACTCTATTCGGTGAGACTCTCCCTAAAGTATTCTATTGGCATGACTTATAGGTCAGCAGGACTACATGACTTCCTCCCAACAGTTCTTTGATATAATCCCTTCACTGTGTCAGTAAGATCAAACATCTTCGGTAAGACCTTACCCCGATGCACTTTAGTCTTACCGATATGCATATCCTTATCAGTGTGACATATGGGTCACTGTGACAATATCATTCTCACCCTGATGCAACAAAATGTCAGTGTGACAAAATGGGTCGGCAAGACTATATAACCTTACCATGACAACCTTTGATAGGATTCCCTTGCACATGTCAGCGAGACTGGAGGTACTCACTGAGACCTCATTCCAAATACCCCTTTGTTTGGCCGAAGTGCTTGGTCATTCCACACTAGTTGATGAGACATAAAGAATGTGCTATGACTTCACTCCAATGATGAATCTCCTACCGATGTGTTCTTTCTCATGCATTGGTTGGTGAGACACAACCCATTTGATGAGACCTCACCCTGATGAAATCATTCTTTCCGATATGAAAATTCCTCTTGCTGATGCATATCTTTATCAGTGTGACATTTGAGTTAGCAAGACTATGTAGCTTCCTCCCGATATCCATCTGATGGAATCTTTTTGCACTTTATCGGCAAGACCCGATGCTTTCGGTAAGACATTACTCTAATAGTCTTTTGTTTGGCCAATACATCATTCCACGTGCTGGTCGGTGAGACATATATGAGTTCGCTGAGACTTCACCTCGAAGAAAATATTTCACTGACATGCTCCTTCTGTCGCTGGTCGGTGAGACAAAATGTGATTGGTAAGACCTTGTGCTAACGATAGCCCCCATTGCCGATGGACAAATTTTCTCCTATCACCGAGACAATGATTTGTGTCACACCGAAATGTACCTGCAAATGATCCCGATTGGTGTGACATCCCTGAGGTCTTGTCGATAATCTACAACAAATGTATATTAGCAAAAAGTGCAATATAGATCAGGGAGACCTTGATTTCTCATGCTGATATGGACTATAATGTGAAATACTCAGACCTAGATGGATTCATGTGATCTCAATGGGCAGAATGTGAGCAAAATAGTATGAAAAAAGGCCCTAAGCATATGGCGAGGACTCATTTGGAAACTCATGAATGTAATTGACTGTGAAAATTTCAAATTTTCATAGTTCTAACATAACCCTTCCTCTTTACATGCTTTTCAATTAGAGTATCCTCTAGTAAAAATAGAAACATTAATAGTGTGGTTATCAAAGAGTGTCTAGGGATGCACACATCACTATTATTAATAAAATATAAGATTGTAAGAAATGTTTATGGAAGAAATAACTATCTAATAGAGAATATTATGTATTAATACATATCTAACTATTACATATTTTAAATAAATCCCCTTTAAAATCTATCTTATTTCCATTTAATGAGTCAACTAGGTTTAAAATTATTTTCATCTTATTCCCCCAAAATTCATCATCTTTACAACAAAACTTGATTTCATCTAATTTATCTTGTTTATTCTCAAATCACATTAAAATCACCACCTTAAACTCTAAGAAATATTTGGTAACTTATTTATTTTATCTTCATTTAGAAAGGGGTGTGAAGGGGATTTAGAACCTTTTAAAGTTTCTTTCAAAATAACTAGGAAGATTTTATTCATTGCCTTTCTTGTTGCTTTTAGGATTAGTGTTATGAATTTTGTGCCTTCATTCTTAAAAATTCTTATATCAACTCATTTAGCATTTCCATGATCTTTTTATATGGGAAAGGTCAACATACAATGAGGTAGACACTTTCCATTTTTTTTATTCCTTAATTAGTTCTTTCTAGGGAAACTTTTAGTCTTTTCGAACACCTTACAAAAATATGATAAATGTGTGATTATTTTTCTTTCCACTCTATAAATTTTTGATGTGCTTGGATATATAATTGAGATGATTCACTCATAATGTACAATGATAAAAATTTAGTATATATGAAAGAAATATTTTCAAGACATCAAACTACCATTCTACATAACTCTCACATGGAAATAAGAATATTATTTTATTTTAACTAAAGAAATTGTGTGTACTCTATCTTGAAAATTACTAATTAATTTTGAATTATATACTTATAATTTAAAATAAGAGCATCCTTTGTAACATGGAATAGATAGGTTAATTTTAATGAAATAAAATATGTTTTTATATTAAGAAAAATTTACAAATATATGGAACTCATACATTGATAAATTGACTAATATGTAACTTTGTATGAGAATTAAGATGCTAGAATAATTTATATACCTTCTTTGAATAATTAACATTAGAAATTAATACTTGGCTCATATTGTATACCCACCTCCCAATGGTCTTGGAATGGATGCATTTAGATGGAGAAGGATTTCAAAAGCCTCATGGTACTTGTGGACCCCTCAAAGACATGATATATAACACATGAAATTTATTTATGAAATTTGGTCTTTTGTTGTTGGCTTCTAGTATGAATCTTATCTATAAGGTGGAATTCTTAGTTGAGACTCTCAATCTTCCATTGTTGGTTTCTAGTGTGATTATACAACATGCTCTCCAAACTATATTAATTTCTAATGTTAATTATTCAAAGAAGGTTTTGTTTTATAAGAAGAGACCTATGTTCACATATTCCAAGGAATGTTATCATCCACAATGCATGACACTTCTTCATATCTCTACCAAGTTCTAAACAAATACAGATCTGCCATTTCCATGGAGGAGATTGATGATTTAAAAAGAAAATATCATGCCATTTATTTCTTGAGAAGTCATGTTTGCATTCATGATTTGCAACTTCCATCTTCATCCAAAAAGAAATTTTGTTATCGTTATGTGCCTGATATTAAAAAAATTCAAAACCTTCATTTGAGCATGATCGCCAACACAAAGGTAAAGGAGTGGAAACAAAAGAAAGCTTGGTTAATGGCTTTCAACATGTTGGTGGAAAATCTGCATATTTTTGAAAGTGGCTTCCTAGCTTATCAGTCTTATGTTTAGTAAGGCTTTGTAATCTCCACTATGTTATGTATTTGGGTCACAGGTATATCTAGTATGATGTCTTCTTTTGGGTAATTTGTGTGCATAAGAGAATGTGCATATGTACTAATGTATTCAACCAAAGTGCTTTTGTAAGATTGTAATCAGACAATTGGTCATTTGTACTAGGACCTCACTGGTCTTTTTGATATTTTGTAAAAAAATTTACTCGGACTGCAACTAGGGGTTTTCTTGTTGGTTCTTTCCTACCAGTATGTCCACCTGAACTAGCTATATGTAAAATATTATATATAAATAAAATTATAAGTGGTCTTCCACTTTTGCTTAAAAAAAAAGTTCTTGTAAATGTCCACATCTTTTTCCTTGACACAGTTGCTATTTCTTAAAATATTTCTTATGATTTTTCATAATGTTGGTCAATAATTTACTATAAATATTCTATAGTCATGCTCTTAAATGTCATAAGAATATGTCATAAGAGGGTTTCATCTTATAAAGCTATAATAATATTATATGCATTTAGAACATCTTAGACACCTCCCTTGAAGCATTCAACAAATGACAAATAACTACCAACACAAAGTGAGATGCCTCATTTCCTAATATCAGGACAAAATAATAAATCAAAATATTAGGATGCAAGGTTGACCCACCTTTCCCAATACTTGGCTAAGTTTATCATCTATTGAGGAGTGGATCCCAACAACAATTGTGCTTAGTTCTTACTACTAATCCAAGGAATACCTATTCATTTTTTCTTTATTGTATGCCTAATGACTCCTCATCTCAAGTTAAATTGTGGGAATGGATTTTTATGCCCTCCCTATGACTAAATGGCTACAAGGAGGTGAATATGATATGGTGGAAAAAACCAAGATACAAGTTGGTTTAGTTCTCATAAACTCTCTAAAAAATAATTGAATTCCTACATCCTAACTAGAAATACCATGAGGGGTTTAGATCCCATTTTAGACAAAAAATATTCTTATACTAATCACTAGTTTACTTGGACCAACTAAAGAGATGGTGAACTAAGGGAAAATTAGTTGTATTGATAGATTAAACTTAGTTATTTCTCTTTCCATTGTCCCCTCTCCACAAAACACCCTTATTTAAGTAGATTCTATTAAACGTATCTCACATATCACCTCCCAATTCTTTAAACTATTCAAACTTCTTATTCCTCATACCTAATAATCTATCCTTCAAGGTCAACATTTCCCACCTCAATCAAATTGATCACCTTGCTTCCCTAATATCCCTTTGGTTGATGTTCCTAGACCTCTTCAAAATGGTAAGTGGATACAATTATGGAATGATGTGATTAAATATATTCCACTACCTTACTATGATCTTACAATAAGAATATGGCTAGAAAGAGATCTAGAATGGAAAAAAAATATGGATCCAAATAGAAAAAAAAATTGTTTTGTCTTTAACACTTACTAATAACTTTTCTACAATGAGTGGTTGCTTCCATTGAAATGAAACTTAGAATATTTGAACTTAATTGTGGTAGAGGATCTCAATTAAGAGATAGGCTACATTGGATGAAAGGATATAAGGGATACAAATTATTTTTTAGTGATCTCGAACATATTTACATTCTCGAGAGTGGATAATATCTATCATTGATCAAGAGAGGTAGTTCCACAAAAAATCTAATGATATTAAATCCATTTTCCTCCAACATTACAAATAATTTTTAATTGATCTAGTTGAAGGAGATCAACGTCAAGATATAGTGAAAAATTATGGGCATAACAATTATATATTTTTTAACATATATAAAGTGTATGGTTGGATTAGTGAGATATTTATAACAAGTATGCAATATGAAGTCAAAATTTATTAGATTTGATTCTTAATAAATTAGTTTTAACGATTCAATTTATAGCTTTATGCAATCTATACTTTTAAATAGTTTGATGGTATCTAAACTTTATACATATAAAAATATGATAAATGTCTAATTATTTTGCTTTCCAATCTATAATTTTTTGATGTTCTTGGCTATATAATTGATATGATTCACTCATATTGTAATGATAAAATTCATCCTTATATGGAGGATTTTATATTATCTTCCATTAAATTCATCCTCTTTATGAGATTCTTATGGAATATTGATATTCTAGTGTGAATTCTTAATTTTAGACATATCTTAACTAGATAAATTTAGGTTCAATGAAGGCAATAGAACTTTTTTTTCACTTACATAATCCTATTTTGAAGTTCATTGATGTTAACAACTATTATATTAAATATTTTTATCCCAATTATTTTCAAATAATTTTATACTAATCTTTGTATTCTTATTCTTTCTTTCATCATTTCATTTAAAATTTGAACCATTTAAGGATGCTATGTTATAGATTATAGTCATCTTCCAATTATTTTTAAATTGTTAATGGTATGAAAATATTATTGATGAGTAGATGAATTATTACAACTATTTTAGATTTGTATTCCCTTTATCTAGATATATTATTTACCAAAGTCTCATTGCTCTTTTAGGTGTATTGTATATATATATAACATGGAAAATGTAGATCATGTTCCACCTGTGCCAGATTCTTTGTTTGCAAATACTAGTAATGAGATTAAAAAATTGAGAGATTCATTAGCACAGGGTGCAAACCCGGGGATATATAGTGAACCATGCATGTTAATATTGCATAGTCTAGAAAAACTAAAAGATGAACTTGAGAGGACTAGTGCATATTCCTCAAATAAGTGACTGCTATTAATTCCCGCATGTGGGAAGAAGTACATGGTGACATTCCCCTTAAACAAATCTGGATAGTGTCACCAAAGAAATGATAAAAGCCACTTTTTTCCATTTTATCAAAATATGCATAAGGTTAGGGGATACTAGGTCACTAGATGTGTCGATCATGCTATGGCCTCATTGTTCTACCCATGATTTCTCATAGCACATGGTCTATACCCAAACAATGACCAGATTCCATTGTATTTTGTTCAACAGTTGTATGTTGAGGTTCATTTGGGCCTCAAAGTTAACTACCTGAACATTCCACCATATGTTGGTCAAGGGCATGGCAGGATTGCTGATAGGCCCACCTATCATCGAGCAAATAGAGCACCCCTAGTATTTAGGGTATTGGTTGGTGAGAGGAATCCTGCTCTCACCCCAGCTCTAGCCCCCATAGCAGATGAGGTTGTTGTTGCTTCCCAAAAGGAAGCAATTGAAACTGTAGGTAACATTGCAGCTGCCACCACTAGGATATCTAATGATCATGTAGGTCAATATTTGATGTCCATACATTCCCGATCAATGCCATTTTCAGCACAGTGGACCACCATGGATCCTTTTATAGTGGTCGGCATCCCTACGCCTACACAGCTTGATGCACTTATAGCAGATATGTCACACATGACTCTGCATTGTTTGGCTAAGGACCTATTGGAGGCATATGCCAACATTGCATTAGACAATGGGATTGGTATAGAGCATGTTAGTGATCATTTGAGATGCAGAGGTCATTCAGTTCCAAGATCCCATCAATCTCAGCCGAGCACTAGTGTGCATCAGGATCCACCTGCAGTTCATTCGGCAACTGCACAGACTATGAATTTTACTAATATGTTGATTGGTTCTGCTTCATCATCACTGATGCCATCTCACCTTCATAGTCCTCTACCATAAAATATATATTGTACAAACCTTGAGCATGAAAATGTTGCACACATTCATATCTCTTACCTTAGGTTCATGTTTACCATGTAGGTTTTGTTGTAGTGCAAGGGACATATCTAAAACAAGTCAAAGTTGTTCAACATGGGATTCATTTTTTCAACTATCAACTTGATAACAAGGTCTATCAATATAGTCACCTAATAATTGCTACCACTCTACATCTTCATGCAGTTCCACATGCACGTGGCCGAAGAAAATGGAGACTAGATAGTGATGATCATCAAAAAATTCTACATGTTATTGAAGAGTGGGCTGAACCAGAATCTTTGACTTAGATTATATCCATGGTTTTCAAGTTCACTTGTAACCCTATACATGTTCAAATGAGAACTTATAGTAACTTGTACATAGTTGTAAATCATTTTAGTGTAAATTACAATTATATGTACATATTTGTTCCATGGAAAATTCTTAAGTTCAAGAATCTTTGATAGCATCATCTCTCACTTTTTTTGGTTGCATGTAAACCCGTATATATGCTTTCAATCCTTATTTGAAATGTAGTGAATCTTTTCTAAATAATTTTTCCTAAATTACAATTATATGTACATATTTGTTCCATGGAAAATTATTAAGTTCAAGAATATTTGATAGCATCATCTCTCACTTTTTTTGGCTGTATGTAAACCCACATATATGGTTTCAATCCTTATTTGAAATGTAGTGAAGTTTTTTAAAATCATTTTTCCTAAATTACAAATATATACAACATATATTTGTTTCATGGAATTATTAAGTTCAAGAATCTTATATACACTTATATACAACTTATATAATTTGTTCCATCAAATTGTTCCATGGGAAACTATGTACATTTTAAAATTAAGTATTATCTAATTATAAAATTATAAAATTATTATCTCTCTCAAGTCTCTCCCTCCCACCCCCTTTCCCTCTATCCCCTCTACCCTAAACCCTTGAACCCTACCCTTTATCTCTCTCCCACTCCCCCCCTCTCTCTCTCAAGTTTCTCCCTCCTACCCCCTCTCCCTATCTCCCCTCTACCCTTAACCCTT